>CATIWC010003720.1:0-53158 GCA_948472305.1 Vicia faba
TCGATAGTATATTTATTCACCATACTCATATGGTATTATGGTATAATAGACATAAATAATTTCAATATTTTTCTTCTTCTCGGTCACAAAATTTTCGGTTACTTCATCACAAGGCTCTAAGTTAAAATACTATTGATTAATGAAAAAGATTTCATATACATTTGTTATAATTAAAATTATATAACAAGGCTCCATAGTTTATTTGTTCACCATAATCACATTGTTTTATGGTAAAATAGATGTAAACAATTTTAATATTTTTCTTCTTCTCCATCCCCAATTTTTAGCTTACTTCTTCAATAAGAAATTAAGTTAAAATACTATTAATTAATGACACATATTTCATATACATTGGTAATAATTCAAAATATATAATATGTCTCGATAGTATATTTATTCACCATACTCATATGGTTTTATGGTATAATAGATGTAAACAATTTCAATATTTTTCTTCTTCTTTGTCACAAAATTGTAGGTTACTTCATCACTAAGAAACTAAGTTAAAAGACTATTAATTAATGACACATATTTAATATACATTGGTAATAATTAAAATTATATAATTAGGCTCGATAGTTTATTTGTTCACCATATTCACATTGTGTTATGCTATAAATGATGTAAACAGATTCAATATTTTTCTTCTTCTCCATCACCAAATTGTAGGTTACTTCTTCACTAAGAAACTAAGTTAAAAGACTATTAATTAATGACACATATTTCATATATATTGGTAATAATTCAGATTATATAGTGAGGATCGATAGTATATTTATTCACCATACTTAAATGGTATTATGGTATAATAGATATAAACAATTTCAATATTTATCTTCTTCTCTATCACGAAGTTTTAGGATACGTTATCACTAAGAAACTAAGTTAAAAGACTAGTAATCAATGAAACATATTACATATACATAGGTAATAATTAAAATTATATAACAAGGCTCGATAGTTTATTTGTTAACCATATTCACAATGTGTTATTGTGAAATAGATGTAAACAATTTTAGTATTTTTATTCTTCTCCATCACCAAATTTTAGGTTACTTCTTCACTCAGAAACTACGTTAAAAGACAATTAATTAATGACACATATTTCATAAACAATTATAATAATTCAAATTATATAATGAGGCTCGATATAATATTTATTCACCGTACTCATATGGTATATGGTATAATAGATGTAAACAATTTCAATATTTTTCTTCTTCCCAAGCACCAAATTTTAGGTTAGTTCATCACTAAGAAACGATGTTATACAACTATTATTAAATGACACACATTTCATATACATTGGTAATAATTAAAATTTTATAACAAGGCTCCATAGTTTATTTGTTCACCATAATCACATTGTTTTAAGGTATAATAGATGTAAACAATTTTAATATTTTTCTTCTTCTCCATCACCAATTTTTAGGTTACTTCTTCACTAAGAAACTAAGTTAAAAGACTATTAATTAATGACATATATTTCATTAACATTGGTAATAATTCAAATTATATAATGAGAATCGATAGTATATTTATTCACCATACTCATATGCTATTATGGTATAATAGATATAAATAATTTCAATATTTTTCTTCTTCTCTGTCACAAAATTTTAGGTTACTTCATCACTAAGAAACTAAGTTAAAAGACTATGATTAATGAAAAATATTTCATATACATTGATAATAATTAAAATTATATAACAAGGGTCCATAGTTTATTTGTTCACCATAATCACATTTTTTTATGGTAAAATAAATGTAAACAATTTTAATATTTTTCTTATTCTCCATCACGAATTTTTAGCTTACTTCTTTAATAAGAAACTAAGTTAAAATACTATTAATTAATGACACATATTTCATATACATTGGTAATAATTCAAAATATATAATATGTCTCGATAGTATATTTATTCACCATACTCATATGGTTTTATGGTATAATAGATGTAAACAATTTCAATATTTTTCTTCTTCTTTGTCACAAAATTGTAGGTTACTTCATCACTAAGAAACTAAGTTAAAAGACTATTAATTAATGACACATATTTCATATACATTGGTAATAATTAAAATTATATAATTAGGCTCGATAGTTTATTTGTTCACCATATTCACATTGTGTTATGCTATAAATGATGTAAACAGATTCAATATTTTTCTTCTTCTCCATCACCAAATTGTAGGTTACTTCTTCACTAAGAAACTAAGTTAAAAGACTATTAATTAATGACACATATTTCATATATATTGGTAATAATTCAGATTATATAGTGAGGATCGATAGTATATTTATTCACCATACTTAAATGGTATTATGGTATAAAAGATATAAACAATTTCAATATTTATCTTCTTCTCTATCACGAAGTTTTAGGATACGTTATCACTAAGAAACTAAGTTAAAAGACTAGTAATCAATGAAACATATTACATATACATAGGTAATAATTAAAATTATATAACAAGGCTCGATAGTTTATTTGTTAACCATATTCACAATGTGTTATTGTATAATAGATGTAAACAATTTTAGTATTTTTATTCTTCTCCATCACCAAATTTTAGGTTACTTCTTCACTCAGAAACTACGTTAAAAGACAATTAATTAATGACACATATTTCATAAACAATTATAATAATTCAAATTATATAATGAGGCTCGATATAATATTTATTCACCGTACTCATATGGTATATGGTATAATAGATGTAAACAATTTCAATATTTTTCTTCTTCCCAAGCACCAAATTTTAGGTTAGTTCATCACTAAGAAACGATGTTATACAACTATTATTAAATGACACATATTTCATATACATTGGTAATAATTAAAATTTTATAACAAGGCTCCATAGTTTATTTGTTCACCATAATCACATTGTTTTAAGGTATAATAGATGTAAACAATTTTAATATTTTTCTTCTTCTCCATCACCAATTTTTAGGTTACTTCTTCACTAAGAAACTAAGTTAAAAGACTATTAATTAATGACATATATTTCATTAACATTGGTAATAATTCAAATTATATAATGAGAATCGATAGTATATTTATTCACCATACTCATATGCTATTATGGTATAATAGATATAAATAATTTCAATATTTTTCTTCTTCTCTGTCACAAAATTTTAGGTTACTTCATCACTAAGAAACTAAGTTAAAAGACTATTGATTAATGAAAAATATTTCATATACATTGGTAATAATTAAAATTATATAACAAGGCTCCATAGTTTATTTGTTCACCATAATCACATTTTTTTATGGTAAAATAAATGTAAACAATTTTAATATTTTTCTTATTCTCCATCACGAATTTTTAGCTTACTTCTTTAATAAGAAACTAAGTTAAAATACTATTAATTAATGACACATATTTCATATACATTGGTAATAATTCAAAATATTTAATGAGTCTCGATAGTATATTTATTCACCATACTCATATGGTTTTATGGTATAAAAGATGTAAACAATTTCAATATTTTTCTTCTTCTTTGTCACAAAATTGTAGGTTACTTCATCACTAAGAAACTAAGTTAAAAGACTATTAATTAATGACACATATTTCATATACATTGGTAATAATTAAAATTATATAATTAGGCTCGATAGTTTATTTGTTCACCATATTCACATTGTGTTATGCTATGATAGATGTAAACAGATTCAATATTTTTCTTCTTCTCCATCACCAAATTGTAGGTTACTTTTTCACTAAGAAACTAAGTTAAAAGACTATTAATTAATGACACATATTTCAGATATATTGGTAATAATTCAGATTATACAGTGAGGATCGATAGTATATTTATTCACCATACTTATATGGTATTATGGTATAATAGATATAAACAATTTCAATATTTATCTTCTTCTCTATCACGAAATTTTAGGATACGTTATCACTAAGAAACTAAGTTAAAAGACTAGTAATTAATAAAACATATTACATATACATAGGTAATAATTAAAATTATATAACAAGGCTCGATAGTTTATTTGTTAACCATATTCACATTGTGTTATTGTATAATAGATGTAAAGATTTTTAGTATTTTTCTTCTTCTCCATCACCAAATTTTAGGTTACTTCTTCACTCAGAAACTAAGTTAAAAGACAATTAATTAATGACACATATTTCATAAACATTGGTAATAATTCAAAATATATAATGAGGCTCGATATAATATTTATTCACCGTACTCATATGGTATATGGTATAATAGATGTAAAATATTTCAATATTTTTCTTCTTCTCAAGCACCAAATTTTGGGTTACTTCATCACTAAGAAACTATCTTAAAAGACTATTAATAAATGACACATATTTCATATACATTGGTAATAATTAAAATTATATAACAAGGCTCCATAGTTTATTTGTTCACAATAATTACATTGTTGTATGGTATAATAGATGTAAATAATTTTAATATTTTTCTTCTACTCCATCACCAATTTTTAGGTTACTTCTTCACTAAGAAACTAAGTTAAAAGACTATTAATTAATGACATATATTTCATATACATTGGTAATAACTCAAATTATATAATGAGGATTGATAGTATATTTATTCACCATACTCATATGGTATTATGGTATAATAGATATAAATAATTTCAATATTTTTCTTCTTCTCTATCACAAAATTTTAGGTTACTTCATCACTAAGAAACTAAGTTAAAAGATTATTGATTAATGAAAAAGATTTCATATACATTGGTAATAAATAAAATTATATAACAAGGCTCCATAGTTTATTTGTTCACCATAATCACATTGTTTTATGGTAAAATAGATGTAAACAATTTTAATATTTTTCTTCTTCTCCATCACCAATTTTTAGCTTACTTCTTCAATAAGAAACTAAGTTAAAAGACTATTAATTAATGACACATATTTCATATATATTGGTAATAATTCAGATTATATAGTGAGGATCGATAGTATATTTATTCACCATACTTATATGGTATTGTGGTATAATAGATATAAACAATTTCAATATTTATCTTCTTCTCTATTGTTGTACCCCAAAATTTGCCCTCCCATATTCTTCAAAGTTTTGGCAAGCATCATCTCAAGTCTACTCAAGGGTTGCACAGTTCAAACACCCTCCTAAGCCAGTCGAATTAGGGTTTTGGTTCTTGCAAGGAAGTTAAGGTTCATCAAATTCCCCAACAAAATTTATCAACGGGAATCCCCAGCGGAGTTATCATCAAAACCTCAGTGAAGTATCTCTTCCCACAGAGTAATTCCCCACAGAGTAATATCTTCATCAAGTTTATTCCCCAACGGAGTCATCCTCTCCTACCGGTTTATTCTTGCAACCATCATCCCCAGCGGAAATGAAGAACTCTAATCTTCAACCTCAGCCCAGGATTCAACTTCCCGGCGTTCGTCAAGGATTTATTTTCCTAGACGAAGATACATTCATAGACATTCATCACATTATCATACACCATGATGCATGCATATACGCATCATAACACACAAATCTCATTTATTCTTGAGAACATCTTAATATCATGCAGTTCATGCATCATGACACTGCATACAGCTAATGTTTTTCCTTTTCAGGAAAAGGTCAATCAAAAGATGATTACCATCTACCTCTACAGTTCCAGATCAACATTGGTAACAAGCCAGGAAAATTCTGTGGACGACTGATCATGGGTTAATATCTGAAACCAGACAGGACAATCATCCACTTGATCATCATGAAGCAACCCCACACTGGTTCCTTCTCAACTTCAGATGTAGTTTTACACGAACTCATCATCAGGCAACCCCACACCGGTTCCTTCTCAATTTTCAGACGAAGTCTTACACGGACCCATCACAAAGTAACCCTACACCGGTTCCTTTTCTTTCAGAAGAAGTCTTACACGGACTTATCATCAAAGTAACCCTACACCGGTTCCTTTTCTTCCAGAAGAAGTCTTACACGAACTTATCATCAAAGTAACCCTACACTGGTTCCTTTTCTTCCAGAAGAAGTCTTACACAGACTTATCATCAAAGTAACCCTACACCGGTTCCTTTTCTTTCAGAAGAAGTCTTACACAGACTTATCATCAAAGTAACCCTACACCGGTTCCTTTTCTTCCAGAAGAAGTCTTACACGGACTTATCATCAAAGTAACCCTACACCGTTTCCTTTTCTTTCAGAAGAAGTCTTACACGGACTTATCATCAAAGTAACCCTACACCGGTTCCTTCTCAACCTCAGATGTAGTTTTACACGAACTCATCATCAGGCAACCCTACACCGGTTCCTTCTCAAATTTCAGACGAAGTCTTACACAGATTCACCGTCCTCAGGCAACCCTACACAGGTTCCTTTTCTTTCAGAAGAAGTCTTACACGGACTTATCTCAAGATGACCTTACCCCGGTTCGTCAAGAAGTTTTACACGAACTTATCCTGCAGTAACCTTACCCCGGTTCCTCCAGAAGTATTACATGGACTTATCTCAAGATGACCTTACCCCGGTTCATCAAGAAGTTTTACACGAACTTATCCTGCAGTAACCTTACCCCGGTTCCTCCAGAAGTCTTACACGGACTTATCTCAAGATGACCTTACCCCGGTTCATCCAGAAGTTTTACACGAACTTATCCTGCAATAACCTTACCTCGGTTCCTCCAGAAGTCTTACACGGACTTATCCCGAAGTAACCTTACCCCGGTTTCTCCAGAAGTTTTACACGAACTTATCCTGAAGAAACCCTACACAAGTTCTCTCTTCCCAAAGACGCAGTTTTACACGGACTCATCATCAGAAACCCTACCCAGGTTTTACTCCTTCCAGGATGCAGTTTTATACGGGCTCATCATCAAAGTAACCCCATACAGGTTCCCTTCTCAAACTCCATACGTAGTTTTACACGGACTCGTCATTAGTAAACCCTACACAAGTTTCCTTCTCATCTCTAGATACGGTTTTACACGGACTCGTCATCAAAGTTAACCCTACACAGGTTCCTTCTCCATTTCAGATGCAGTCTTATATGGACTCATTATCAGTAAACCCTACGCAGGTTTCCTTCCTTCAAAGATGCATTTTTACACGAGCTCATCATCGGTCAACCCTACACAGGTGTCCTTCTTTCCAAGATGCAGTTTACACGAGTTCATCATCAGGCAACCCTACACAGGTTCCCTCTTTCAACTTACAAAAATTACAATTCAACAGACAACCTCCAGATGGCATCTATAAGCCTATCCACCTACCAACAGTCTCCAAATGGCATCTATAAGCCCATTCCCGACAAGGTTCTGTCACATCTCCAGATGGCATCTATAAGCCCATCCTCCCATACCATCTTTCCAAATGGCATCTATAAGCCCATTCCCGACAAGGTTCTGTCACATCTCCAGATGGCATCTATAAGCCCATCCTCCTATCCACCATATCTCCAAATGGCATCTTTAAGCCCATTCCTGACATCACATTGCTGATATTCTACTATGTGAGTGCAAATTTCTGGGCACTCTAGTGTTCAATCATCTTCCACCTTCGGATCACGAAAGGCACGCTAGCCAATCTACATCCTCAGGTCTAAGAAGATTGAACAGGGGAAACTGTTGTACCCCAAAATTTTCCCTCCCATGTTCTTCAAAGTTTTGGCAAGCATCATCTCAAGTCTACTCAAGGGTTGCACAGTTCAAACACCCTCCTAAGCCAGACAAATTAGGGTTTTGGTTCTTGCAAGGAAGTTGAGGTTTTCAAGGGCTCAATTAAGTAACATATGCCTATACACATTGCCAAGCATCTACATGCCAAGTTTCAAGGCTCACAAGGTCAAGTTGCACAGTCAAAAACCCTAATTGCTTCACAATCAACTGTAGGGGTAAAATGGTCATTTGGCAGTCAAAAGTCAAAAATTTTGGTCAACATCTTATTTTGAAGCCACAATCATCATTGGATCAAATCTTGATCATGATTCCACAAGAATGGCTCAAAAATCATCAAGATGCAAAAGTTTCCATTTTTGGACAGTTGAAAAAGTCAATTGTAACTTGACCAAGGCATAACTTTTTCATGGTTCATCAGAAAAATCCCATCCAATACTCATTTTGAAGGGGATGACATTTCCTACAACTCATCTTCACATTCCAAGTCCAAGAAATGCTCTCACAAAAAGTTATCAATTTCAACATTATAGGTCATTTTCAAAAGTCAACAAAAAGGCATTTTAAGTCAAAGACCATAACTTGAGATTGGTAACTCAAAATGACATGGGACCAAAGGCATTGGTTAGAGTACTTCAAGACCTTTCCAAAATGTCCAAGAACATGTTCATATGATCAAAATGGAGCAAGATATGCATTGGAGAAGTTGGGAAATTTTTGTGAAATGGCAAAAGTCAACTATCCTTGAAACTTCAATTTTTGACAAAAGGGCCCACTTTTTTCCACTTGATTCAGCCTTGTCATGCCACCCACGTGTCCCATGATCAATTTCAAGATTAAACATTAATTTTTCTATTTTTATTTAATTTTATTTGATTTAATTCATTTTAAATCCATAAAATTCAAATAAAATCAAAAAAATTAATTAAATAACATCTTTTCATTTGAATGACTTTTATGTGTCATGAACAACCTACCAATTTCGTGCTAGGGCCATTTTATGCATAAAAATTCAAAATTTGAACAAACTTGGAATGTTTCTTTAATGGTGGTTATGAAGAATCCAAAAACTTAATTGCAAGGGATCATTAGCTCATAATGTGACCTATTCTCATTCATTACTACATATGCAAGTGTAACAAAGCCTTATTCACGACCTAGAGTGTGCACAAACGGCCAGAGCAAAATCCAAAAAGTGTCAAAAAAAAGTGTGAGATCAAAAGGAGTGTTGCAAGCATTTTCAGGCCAAAAGGAGAACGTGACTCTCTTCTTTGCCATACTCTGAAGCTAAAGCAACCCTTGCCACATCCTAAGGTCCATCATACCATGCTGTAAGTTTTCCCAGGTCCCTCCAAGTCTCAATATTATTTTTTCTAACAAATTCCCATGCAGCTTCCTAGACGCGTTCCACCATAGGCCTCATACAGATGCGCGCCAAGTGTCTCAAAAGATTAATCCAAAGGCCAAAGGGTGCTCCACACCATGCTCCCTGGTCAACGCGCCTCTGGACGATTCAAAAGTCAAAAAGACTTGAGACAATGGGCCTAAATTTCCAGGCTTCACACCTCCATTGGGCCATCAACACCGCCATTGGTTTCTATTTCCTTTTTTTATTTTCCTTTTCTTTTCCTTTTCTTTTTTTAATTATTATCATTATTGTTAATTAACCTCATAAACTAATATTTTTTTATAAAAATTCAGAAAAACAAAAAAGAACATTTTATTATTTATTAACTTATTTTGTAAATAAAATACTAATAAATTAATTAGTTTAATTAGTTTAACTTTAACATTTTTTAATAAGTAAAATTAATTTAGAATTAGGTCTTCCACTTTCATTTTTTAATTTCTTTTTTTTTTATTTTATTTCATTAAAAATATAAAAATACAAAAAAAACATTTTTTTAATTAATTAATTAATTAGTTATTAGTTTTAATTTCATTTAATCACAAAGAAAAAAGACAAAATTCAATTCTTATTCAAAAAAGGGTCAAAACCCTTAGGACGTTCCCGATTAATTTTTTACTCGCGCGCATTTATTTATTTTGATTATTTATGTAACTGTCTCCAGATATGTAATAGTTAATTAGGTTTTTACCGCTTTATTTATTTTTCTCGCACTTTATTTTCAAAACGGGTTTTTGTTTTTGGCGATGTATAGACCCGCGCCTTGTAATAGTTAGAATTTATCTTCCCGCAATTTATTTTCTGCACTCCTAACTGTTAAAAAATGCATGAAAGAATGTATGAAAAATAAAACCAATCTGTAGCTCACAAATAACATACAAGATAACTTTAACTGAAAAATAACACACAAAGCACATGCCAGTTCTTAGGGTACGCCTCACTGGTTGCCTCGAACGTGGTCATCAAGTATAGGGTGTCTTAGAGGTCGCCCTTATGTCTAAAAGATCCAGTCGCCTCGAAACGGTTGCCTCCGATAAAAAAAAGGATCTAGGACATTAGGGTTACTTCTAAGGTGTCCTACTATTGCTTTGGTGACCATATTGTCCCTAATCATCGAATTGACCCGAATACCTCCAACGGCGGTGCTACCTACCTCTCAATGGTGGGCTGGCACTATCTAAAGGACTCTTACACAGCTTAATTCCTTAGAGTAGGTATATTCTCATGGGTACTTGCTCTTTTTAAAACAAATAAAACAACTTTTCGCACCTACACTTTCAAAAGTTTTCAAACAAATTTTTCATACACTCTTGAGGACAGATACAAGAGTTACTTAGAATTTTTTCAAACGGAACTTTTTCAAAACCCACACCCACTTGAAAAGCAAACAATTTTTGAAAACATAAGAGCAAGTACCTAAGAGCCTGTGGATAACCACAGATAGAAAGGGTGCTAACACCTTCCCTTTCTATAAATCTACCTCCCGAACCGAGAGACATCTCGAATAAGGAATTTTGCTGTGCTTTTGTCCTTTCCATGTTGGAGAACATAAAAGACGGTGGCGACTCTTGCTTACAGCGACATTTCGCGAACCAGCTTAAAAAAAACAATCAGTTCTATTTCCACCGATCACATCTATCACGAAATTTTAGGATACGTTATCACTAAGAAACTAAGTTAAAAGACTAGTAATTAATAAAACATATTACATATACATAGGTAATAATTAAAATTATATAACAAGGCTCGATAGTTTATTTGTTAACCATATTCACATTGTGTTATTGAATAATAGATGTAAACAATTTTAGTATTTTTCTTCTTCTCCATCACCAAATTTTAGGTTACTTCTTCACTCAAACTACGTTAAAAGACAATTAATTAATGGCACATATTTCATAAACATTGGTAATAATTCAAAATATATAATGAGGCTCGATATAATATTTATTCACCGTACTCATATGGTATATGGTATAATAGATGTAAAATATTTCAATATTTTTCTTCTTCTCAAGCACCAAATTTTGGGTTACTTCATCACTAAGAAACTATGTTAAAAGACTATTAATAAATGACACATATTTCATATACATTGGTAATAATTAAAATTATATAACAAGGCTCCATAGTTTATTTGTTCATAATAATTACATTGTTGTATGGTATAATAGATGTAAATAATTTTAATATTTTTCTTCTTCTCCATCACCAATTTTTAGGTTACTTCTTCACTAAGAAACTAAGTTAAAAGACTATTAATTAATGACATATATTTCATATACATTGGTAATAAGTCAAATTATATAATGAGGATTGATAGTATATTTATTCACCATACTCATATGGTATTATGGTATAATAGATATAAATAATTTCAATATTTTTCTTCTTCTCTGTCACAAAATTTTAGGTTACTTCATCACTAAGAAACTAAGTTAAAAGACTATTGATTAATGAAAAAGATTTCATATACATTGGTAATAAATAAAATTATATAACAAGGCTCCATAGTTTATTTGTTCACCATAATCACATTGTTTTATGGTAAAATAGATGTAAACAATTTTAATATTTTTCTTCTTCTCCATCACCAATTTTTAGCTTACTTCTTCAATAAGAAACTAAGTTAAAATACTATTAATTAATGACACATATTTCATATACATTGGTAATAATTCAAAATATATAATGAGGCTCGATAGTATATTTATTCACCATACTCATATGGTTTTATGGTATAATAGATGTAAACAATTTCAATATTTTTCTTCTTCTTTGTCACAAAATTGTAGGTTACTTCATCACTAAGAAACTAAGTTAAAAGACTATTAATTAATGACACAGATTTCATATACATTGGTAATAATTAAAATTATATAATTAGGCTCGATAGTTTATTTGTTCACCATATTCACATTGTGTTATGCTATAATAGATGTAAACAGATTCAATATTTTTTTTCTTCTCCATCACCAAATTGTAGGTTACTGCTTCACTAAGAAACTTAGTTAAAAGACTATTAATTAATGACACATATTTCATATATATTGGTAATAATTCAGATTATATAGTGAGGATCGATAGTATATTTATTCACCATACTTATATGGTATTATGGTATAATAGATATAAACAATTTCAATATTTATCTTCTTCTCTATCACGAAATTTTAGGATACGTTATCACTAAGAAACTAAGTTAAAAGACTAGTAATTAATAAAACATATTACATATACATAGGTAATAATTAAAATTATATAACAAGGCTCGATAGTTTATTTGTTAACCATATTCACATTGTGTTATTGTATAATAGATGTAAACAATTTTAGTATTTTTCTTCTTCTCCATCACCAAATTTTAGGTTACTTCTTCACTCAGAAACTACGTTAAAAGACAATTAATTAATGACACATATTTCATAAACATTGGTAATAATTCAAAATATATAATAAGGCTCGATATAATATTTATTCACCGTACTCATATGGTATATGGTATAATAGATGTAATATATTTCAATATTTTTCTTCTTCTCAAACACCAAATTTTAGGTTACTTCATCACTAAGAAACTATGTTAAAAGACTATTAATAAATGACACATATTTCATATACATTAGTAATAATTAAAATTATATAACAAGGCTCCATAGTTTATTTGTTCACAATAATCACATTGTTTTATGGTATAATAGATGTAAACAATTTTAATATTTTTCTTCTTCTCCATCACCAATTTTTAGGTTACTTCTTCACTAAGAAACTAAGTTAAAAGACTATTAATTAATGACATATATTTCATATACATTGGTAATAATTCAAATTATATAATGAGGATCGATAGTATATTTATTACCCATACTCATATGGTATTATGGTATAATAGATATAAATAATTTCAATATTTTTCTTCTTCTCTAGCACAAAATTTTAGGTTACTTAATCACTAAGAAACTAAGTTAAAAGACTATTGATTAATGAAAAAGATTTCATATACATTGGTAATAATTAAAATTATATAACAAGGCTCCATAGTTTATTTGTTCACCATAATCACATTGTTTTATGGTATAATAGATTTAACAATTTTAATATTTTTCTTCTTCTCCATCACCAATTTTTAGGTTACTTCTTCACTAAGAAACAAAGTTAAAAGACTATTAATTAATGACATATATTTCATATACATTGGTAATAATTCAAATTATATAGTGAGGATAGATAGTATATTTATTCACCGTACTCATATGGTATTATGGTATAATAGATATAAACAATTTCAATATTTTTCTTCTTCTCTGTCACAAAATTGTAGGTTACTTCATCACTAAGAAACTAAGTTAACAGACTATTAATTAATGACACATATTTCATATACATTGATACTAATTAAAATTATATAATTAGGTTGGATAGTTCATTTGTTCACCATTTTCACATTGTGTAATGGTATAATATATGTAAACAGTTTCAATATTTTACTTCTTCATCACCAAATTTTAGGTTATTTCTTCACTAAGAAACTAAGTTAAAATACTATTAATTAGTGACACATTTTTTATATACATTGGTAATAATTCAAAATATATATTGAGGATCGATAGTATATTTATTCACCATACTTATATGGTATTATGGTATAATAAATATAAACAATTTAAATATTTATCTTCTTCTCTGTCACGAAATTTTAGGATACGTTATCACTAAGAAACTAAGTTAAAAGGCTATTAATTAAGGAAACATATTACATATACATAGGTAATAATTAAAATTATATAACAAGGCTCGATAGTTTATTTTTTAACCATATTCACGTTGTGTTATTGTATAATAGATGTAAACAATTTTAGTATTTTTCTTCTTCTCCATCACCAAATTTTAGGTTACTTCTTCACTCAGAAACTACGTTAAAAGACTATTAATTAATGACACATATTTCTTAAACATTGGTAATAATTCAAAATATATAATGAGGCTCGATATAATATTTATTCACGATACTTATATGGTATATGGTATAATAGATGTAAAATATTTCAATATTTTTCTTCTTCTCAAGCACCAAATTCTAGGTTACTTCATCACTAAGAAACTATGTTAAAAGACTATTAATAAATGACACATATTTCATATACATTGGTAATAATTAAAATTATATAACAAGGCTCCATAGTATATTTGTTCACAATAATCACATTGTTTTATGGTATGATATATGTAAACAATTTTAATATTTTTCTTCTTCTCCATCACCAATTTTTAGGTTACTTCTTCAATAAGAATCTAAGTTAAAAGACTATTAATTAATGACATATATTTGATATACATTGGTAATAATTCAAATTATATAATGAGGATCGATAGTATATTTATTCACCATACTCATATGGAATTATGGTATAATAGATATAAATAATTTCAATATTTTTCTTCGTCTCTGTCACAAAATTTTAGGTTACTTAATCACTAAGAAACTAAGTTAAAAGACTATTGATTAATGAAAAAGATTTCATATACATTGGTAATAATTAAAATTATATAACAAGGCTCCATAGTTTATTTGTTCACCATAATCACATTTTTTTATGGTATAATAGATTTAACAATTTTAATATTTTTCTTCTTCTCCATCACCAATTTTTAGGTTACTTCTTCACTAAGAAACAAAGTTAAAAGACTATTAATTAATGACATATATTTCATATACATTGGTAATAATTCAAATTATATAGTGAGGATAGATAGTATATTTATTCACCGTACTCATATGGTATTATGGTATAATAGATATAAACAATTTCAATATTTTTCTTCTTCTCTGTCACAAAATTGTAGGTTACTTCATCACTAAGAAACTAAGTTAACAGACTATTAATTAATGACACATATTTCATATACATTGATACTAATTAAAATTATATAATTAGGTTGGATAGTTCATTTGTTCACCATTTTCACATTGTGTAATGGTATAATATATGTAAACAGTTTCAATATTTTACTTCTTCATCACCAAATTTTAGGTTATTTCTTCACTAAGAAACTAAGTTAAAATACTATTAATTAGTGACACATTTTTTATATACATTGGTAATAATTCAAAATATATATTGAGGATCGATAGTATATTTATTCACCATACTTATATGGTATTATGGTATAATAAATATAAACAATTTAAATATTTATCTTCTTCTCTGTCACGAAATTTTAGGATACGTTATCACTAAGAAACTAAGTTAAAAGGCTATTAATTAAGGAAACATATTACATATACATAGGTAATAATTAAAATTATATAACAAGGCTCGATAGTTTATTTTTTAACCATATTCACGTTGTGTTATTGTATAATAGATGTAAACAATTTTAGTATTTTTCTTCTTCTCCATCACCAAATTTTAGGTTACTTCTTCACTCAGAAACTACGTTAAAAGACTATTAATTAATGACACATATTTCTTAAACATTGGTAATAATTCAAAATATATAATGAGGCTCGATATAATATTTATTCACGATACTTATATGGTATATGGTATAATAGATGTAAAATATTTCAATATTTTTCTTCTTCTCAAGCACCAAATTCTAGGTTACTTCATCACTAAGAAACTATGTTAAAAGACTATTAATAAATGACACATATTTCATATACATTGGTAATAATTAAAATTATATAACAAGGCTCCATAGTATATTTGTTCACAATAATCACATTGTTTTATGGTATGATATATGTAAACAATTTTAATATTTTTCTTCTTCTCCATCACCAATTTTTAGGTTACTTCTTCAATAAGAATCTAAGTTAAAAGACTATTAATTAATGACATATATTTGATATACATTGGTAATAATTCAAATTATATAATGAGGATCGATAGTATATTTATTCACCATACTCATATGGAATTATGGTATAATAGATATAAATAATTTCAATATTTTTCTTCGTCTCTGTCACAAAATTTTAGGTTACTTAATCACTAAGAAACTAAGTTAAAAGACTATTGATTAATGAAAAAGATTTCATATACATTGGTAATAATTAAAATTATATAACAAGGCTCCATAGTTTATTTGTTCACCATAATCACATTTTTTTATGGTATAATAGATTTAACAATTTTAATATTTTTCTTCTTCTCCATCACCAATTTTTAGGTTACTTCTTCACTAAGAAACAAAGTTAAAAGACTATTAATTAATGACATATATTTCATATACATTGGTAATAATTCAAATTATATAGTGAGGATAGATAGTATATTTATTCACCGTACTCATATGGTATTATGGTATAATAGATATAAACAATTTCAATATTTTTCTTCTTCTCTGTCACAAAATTGTAGGTTACTTCATCACTAAGAAACTAACTTAACAGACTATTAATTAATGACACATATTTCATATACATTGATACTAATTAAAATTATATAATTAGGTTGGATAGTTCATTTGTTCACCATTTTCACATTGTGTAATGGTATAATATATGTAAACAGTTTCAATATTTTACTTCTTCATCACCAAATTTTAGGTTATTTCTTCACTAAGAAACTAAGTTAAAATACTATTAATTAGTGACACATTTTTTATATACATTGGTAATAATTCAAAATATATATTGAGGATCGATAGTATATTTATTCACCATACTTATATGGTATTATGGTATAATAAATATAAACAATTTAAATATTTATCTTCTTCTCTGTCACGAAATTTTAGGATACGTTATCACTAAGAAACTAAGTTAAAAGGCTATTAATTAAGGAAACATATTACATATACATAGGTAATAATTAAAATTATATAACAAGGCTCGATAGTTTATTTTTTAACCATATTCACGTTGTGTTATTGTATAATAGATGTAAACAATTTTAGTATTTTTCTTCTTCTCCATCACCAAATTTTAGGTTACTTCTTCACTCAGAAACTACGTTAAAAGACTATTAATTAATGACACATATTTCTTAAACATTGGTAATAATTCAAAATATATAATGAGGCTCGATATAATATTTATTCACGATACTCATATGGTATATGGTATAATAGATGTAAAATATTTCAATATTTTTCTTCTTCTCAAGCACCAAATTCTAGGTTACTTCATCACTAAGAAACTATGTTAAAAGACTATTAATAAATGACACATATTTCATATACATTGGTAATAATTAAAATTATATAACAAGGCTCCATAGTATATTTGTTCACAATAATCACATTGTTTTATGGTATGATATATGTAAACAATTTTAATATTTTTCTTCTTCTCCATCACCAATTTTTAGGTTACTTCTTCAATAAGAATCTAAGTTAAAAGACTATTAATTAATGACATATATTTGATATACATTGGTAATAATTCAAATTATATAATGAGGATCGATAGTATATTTATTCACCATACTCATATGGAATTATGGTATAATAGATATAAATAATTTCAATATTTTTCTTCGTCTCTGTCACAAAATTTTAGGTTACTTCATCACTAAGAAACTAAGTTAAAAAACTATTGATTTATGAAAAAGATTTCATTTACATTGGTAATAATTAAAATTATATAACAAGGCTCCATAGTTTATTTGTTAACCATAATCACATTGTTTTATGGTAAAATTGATGTAAACAATTTTAATATTTTTCTTCTTCTCCATCACCAATTTTTAGCTTACTTCTTCAATAATAAACTAAGTTATAATACTATTAATTAATGACACATATTTCTTATACATTGGTAATAATTCAAAATATAATGAGGCTCGATAGTATATTTATTCACCATACTCATATAGTTTTATGGTATAATAGATGTAAACAATTTCAATATTTTTCTTCTTCTTTGTCACAAAATTGTAGGTTACTTCATCACTAAGAAACTAAGTTAAAAGACTATTAATTAATGACACATATTTCATATACATTGGTAATAATTAAAATTATATAATTAGGCTCGATAGTTTATTTGTTCACCATATTCACATTGTGTTATGCTATAATAGATGTAAACAGATTCAATATTATTCTTCTTCTCCATCACCAAATTGTAGGTCACTTCTTCACTAAGAAACTAAGTTAAAAGACTATTAATTAATGACACATATTTCATATATATTGGTAATAATTCAAATTATATAGTGAGTATCGATAGTATATTTATTCACCATACTCATATGGTATTATGGTATAATAGATATAAATAATTTCAATATTTTTCTTCTTCTCTGTCACAAAATTTTAGGTTACTTCATCACTAAGAAACTAAGTTAAAAGACTATTAATTAATGACACATATTTCATATACATTAGTAATAATTAAAATTATATAACAAGGCTCCATAGTTTATTTGTTCACAATAATCACATTGTTTTATGGTATAGTAGATGTAAACAATTTTAATATTTTTCTTCTTCTCCATCACCAATTTTTAGGTTACTTCTTCACTAAGAAACCAAGTTAAAAGACTATTAATTAATGACATATATTTCATATACATTGGTAATAATTCAAATTATATAATGAGGATTGATAGTATATTTATTACCCATACTCATAGGGTATTATGGTATAATAGATATAAATAATTTCAATATTTTTCTTATTCTCTGTTACAAAATTTTAGGTTACTTAATCACTAAGAAACTAAGTTAAAAGAATATTGATTAATGAAAAAGATTTCATATACATTGGTAATAATTAAAATTATATAACAAGGCTCCATAGTTTATTTGTTCACCATAATCACATTGTTTTATGGTATAATAGATTTAACAATTTTAATATTTTTCTTCTTCTCCATCACCAATTTTTAGGTTACTTCTTCACTAAGAAACTAAGTTAAAAGACTATTAATTAATGACACATATTTCATATATATTGGTAATAATTCAATATATATAGTGAGGATCGATAGTATATTTATAAACCATACTCATATGGTATTATGGTATAATAGATATAAATAATTTCAATATTTTTCTTCTTCTTTGTCACAAAATTTTAGGTTACTTCATCACTAAGAAACTAAGTTAAAAGACTATTAATTAATGACACATATTTCATATACATTGGTAATAATTAAAATTATAGAAATTATGTTAGATAGTTTATTTGTTCACCATATTCACATTGTGTAATGGTATAATAGATGTAAAAAATTTCAATATTTTACTTCATCATCACCAAACTTTAGGTTACTTCTTCATTAAGAAACTAAGTTAAAATACTATTAATTAATGACACATTTTTTATATACATTGGTAATAATTCAAATTATATAATGAGGATCGATAGTATATTTATTCACCATACTTATATGGTATTATGGTATAGTAAATATAAACAATTTCAATGTTTATCTTCTTCTCTGTCACGAAATTTTAGGATACGTTATCACTAAGAAACTAAGTTAAAAGACTATTAATTAATGAAACATATTACATATACATAGGTAATAATTAAAATTATATAACAAGGCTCGATAGTTTGTTTGTTAACCATATTCACGTTGTGTTATTGTATAATAGATGTAAATAATTTTAGTATTTTTCTTCTTCTCCATCACCAAATTTTAGGTTACTTCTTCACTCAGAAACTACGTTAAAAGACTATTAATTAATGACACATATTTCATAAACATTGGTAATAATTCAAATTATATAATGAGGCTCGATATAATATATATTCACCATACTTATATGGTATATGGTATAATAGATGTAAAATATTTCAATATTTTTCTTCTTCTCAAGCACAAAATTTTAGGTTACTTCATCACTAAGAAACTATGTTAAAAGACTATTAATAAATGACACATATTTCATATACATTGGTAATAATTAAAATTATATAACAAGGCTCCATAGTTTATTTGTTCACAATAATCACATTTTTTTATGGTATAATAGATGTAAACAATTTTAATATTTTTCTTCTTCTCCATCACCAATTTTTAGGTTACTTCTTCACTAAAAAACTAAGTTAAAAGACTATTAATTAATGACATATATTTCATATACATTGGTAATAATTCAAATTATATAGTGAGGATCGATAATATATTTATTCACCATACTCATATGGTATTATGGTATAATAGATATAAATAATTTCCATATTTTTCTTCTTCTCTGTCACAAAATTTTAGGTTACTTCATCACTAAGAAACTAAGTTAAAAGAATATTGATTAATGAAACATATTTCATATACATTGGTAATAATTAAAATTATATAACAAGGCTCCATAGTTTATTTGTTCTCCATAATCACATTGTTTTATGGTAAAATAGATGTAAACAATTTTAATATATTTCTTCTTCTCCATCACCAATTTTTAGGTTACTTCTTCAATAAGAAACTAAGTTAAAATACTATTAATTAATGACACATATTTCATATACATTGGTAATAATTCAAAATATATAATGTGGCTCGATAGTATATTTATTTACCATACTCATATGGTTTTATGGTATAATAGATGTAAACAATTTCAATATTTTTCTTCTTCTTTGTCACAAAATTGTAGGTTACTTCATCACTAAGAAACTAAGTTAAAAGACTATTAATTAATGACACATATTTCATATACATTGGAAATAATTAAAATTATATAATTAGGCTCGATAGTTTATTTGTTCACCATATTCACATTGTATTATGTTATAATAGATGTAAACAGATTCAATATTTTTCTTCTTCTCCATCACCAAATTGTAGGTCACTTCTTCACTAAGAAACTAAGTTAAAAGACTATTAATTAATGACACATATTTCATATATATTGGTAATAATTCAAATTATATAGTGAGTATCGATAGTATATTTATTCACCATACTCATATGGTATTATGGTATAATAGATATAAATAATTTCAATATTTTTCTTCTTCTCTGTCACAAAATTTTAGGTTACTTCATCACTAAGAAACTAAGTTAAAAGACTATTAATTAATGACACATATTTCATATACATTGGTAATAATTAAAATTATATAATTAGGTTGGATAGTTTATTTGTTCACCATATTAACATTGTGTAATGGTATAATATATGTAAACAGTTTCCATATTTTACTTCTTCATCACCAAATTTTAGGTTACTTCTTCACTAAGAAACTAAGTTAAAATACTATTAATTAATGACACATTTTTTATATACATTGGTAATAATTCAAATTATATAATGAGGATCGATAGTATATTTATTCACCATACTTATATGGTATTATTGTATAATAAATATAAACAATTTCAATATTTATCTTCTTCTCTGTCACGAAATTTTAGGATACGTTATCACTAAGAAACTAAGTTAAAAGAATATTAATTAATGAAACATATTACATATACATAGGTAATAATTAAAATTATATAACAAGGCTCGATAGTTTATTTTTTAACCATATTCACGTTGTGTTATTGTATAATAGATGTAAACATTTTTAGTATTTTTCTTCTTCTCCATCACCAAATTTTAGGTTACTTCTTCACTCAGAAACTACGTTAAAAGACTATTAATTAATGACACATATTTCTTAAACATTGGTAATAATTCAAAATATATAATGAGGCTCGATATAATATATATTCACCATACTCATATGGTATATGGTATAATAGATGTAAAATATTTCAATATTTTTCTTCTTCTCAAGCACCAAATTCTAGGTTACTTCATCACTAAGAAACTATGTTAAAAGACTATTAATAAATGACACATATTTCATATACATTGGTAATAATTAAAATTATATAACAAGGCTCCATAGTATATTTGTTCACAATAATCACATTGTTTTATGGTATGATATATGTAAACAATTTTAATATTTTTCTTCTTCTCCATCACCAATTTTTAGGTTACTTCTTCAATAAGAATCTAAGTTAAAAGACTATTAATTAATGACATATATTTCATATACATTGGTAATAATTCAAATTATATAATGAGGATCGATAGTATATTTATTCACCATACTCATATGGTATTATGGTATAATAGATATAAATAATTTCAATATTTTTCTTCTTCTCTGTCACAAAATTTTAGGTTACTTCATCACTAAGAAACTAAGTTAAAAGAATATTGATTAATGAAAAAGATTTCATATACATTGGTAATAATTAAAATTATATAACAAGGCTCCATAGTTTATTTGTTCACCATAATCACATTGTTTTATGGTAAAATAGATGTAAACATTTTTAATATTTTTCTTCTTCTCCATCACCAATCTTTCGCTTACTTCTTCAATAAGAAACTAAGTTAAAATACTATTAATTAATGACACATATTTCATTATCATTGGTAATAATTAAAAATATATAATGAGGCTCGATTGTATATTTATTCACCATACTCATATGGTTTTATGGTATAATAGATGAAAACAATTTCAATATTTTTCCTCTTCTTTGTCCAAAATTGTAGGTTACTTCATCACTAAGAAACTAAGTTAAAAGACTATTAATTAATGACACATATTTCATATACATTGGTAATAATTAAAATTATATAATTAGGCTCGATAGTTTATTTGTTCACCATATTCACATTGTGTTATGCTATAATAGATGTAAACAGATTCAATATTTTTCTTCTTCTCCATCACCAAATTGTATGTTACTTCTTCACTAAGAAACTAAGTTAAAAGACTATTAATTAATGACACATATTTCATATATATTGGTAATAATTCAATATATATAGTGAGGATCGATAGTATATTTATAAACCATACTCATATGGTATTATGGTATAATAGATATAAATAATTTCAATATTTTTCTTCTTCTTTGTAACAAAATTTTAGGTTACTTCATCACTAAGAAACTAAGTTAAAAGACTATTAATTAATGACACATATTTCATATACATTGGTAATAATTAAAATTATATAATTAGGTTGGATAGTTTATTTGTTCACCATATTCACATTGTGTAATGGTATAATAGATGTAAAAAATTTCAATATTTTACTTCATCATCACCAAACTTTAGGTTACTTCTTCATTAAGAAACTAAGTTAAAATACTATTAATTAATGACACATTTTTTATATACATTGGTAATAATTCAAATTATATAATGAGGATCGATAGTATATTTATTCACCATACCTATATGGTATTATGGTATAATAAATATAAACAATTTCAATGTTTATCTTCTTCTCTGTCACGAAATTTTAGGATACGTTATCACTAAGAAACTAAGTTAAAAGACTATTAATTAATGAAACATATTACATATACATAGGTAATAATTAAAATTATATAACAAGGCTCGATAGTTTGTTTGTTAACCATATTCACGTTGTGTTATTGTATAATAGATGTAAATAATTTTAGTATTTTTCTTCTTCTCCATCACCAAATTTTAGGTTACTTCTTCACTCAGAAACTACATTAAAAGACTATTAATTAATGACACATATTTCATAAACATTGGTAATAATTCAAATTATATAATGAGGCTCGATATAATATATATTCACCATACTCATATGGTATATGGTATAATAGATGTAAAATATTTCAATATTTTTCTTCTTCTCAAGCACAAAATTTTAGGCTACTTCGTCACTAAGAAACTATGTTAAAAGACTATTAATAAATGACACATATTTCATATACATTGGTAATAATTAAAATTATATAACAAGGCTCCATAGTTTATTTGTTCACAATAATCACATTTTTTTATGGTATAATAGATGTAAACAATTTTAATATTTTTCTTCTTCTCCATCACCAATTTTTAGGTTACTTCTTCACTAAGAAACTAAGTTAGAAGACTATTAATTAATGACATATATTTCATATACATTGGTAATAATTCAAATTATATAGTGAGGATCGATAATATATTTATTCACCATACTCATATGGTATTATGGTATAATAGATATAAATAATTTCCATATTTTTCTTCTTCTCTGTCACAAAATTTTAGGTTACTTCATCACTAAGAAACTAAGTTAAAAGAATATTGATTAATGAAACATATTTCATATACATTGGTAATAATTAAAATTATATAACAAGGCTCCATAGTTTATTTGTTCTCCATAATCACATTGTTTTATGGTAAAATAGATGTAAACAATTTTAATATATTTCTTCTTCTCCATCACCAATTTTTAGGTTACTTCTTCAATAAGAAACTAAGTTAAAATACTATTAATTAATGACACATATTTCATATACATTGGTAATAATTCAAAATATATAATGTGGCTCGATAGTATATTTATTTACCATACTCATATGGTTTTATGGTATAATAGATGTAAACAATTACAATATTTTTCTTCTTCTTTGTCACAAAATTGTAGGTTACTTCATCACTAAGAAACTAAGTTAAAAGACTATTAATTAATGACATATATTTCATATACATTGTTAATAATTAAAATTATATAATTAGGCTTGATAGTTTATTTGTTCACCATATTCACATTGTGTTATTCTATAATAGATGTAAACAGATTCAATATTTTTCTTCTTCTCCATCACCAAATTGTATGTTACTTCTTCACTAAGAAACTAAGTTTAAAGACTATTAATTAATGACACATATTTCATATATATTGGTAATAATTCAAATTATATACTGAGGATCGATAGTATATTTAATAACCATACTCATATGGTATTATGGTATAATAGATATAAATAATTTCAATATTTTTCTTCTTCTCTGTCACAAAATTTTAGGTTACTTCATCACTAAGAAACTAAGTTAAAAGACTATTAATTAATGACACATATTTCATATACATTGGTAATAATTAAAATTATATAATTAGGTTGGATAGTTTATTTGTTCACCATATTCACATTGTGTAATGGTATAATAGATGTAAAAAATTTCAATATTTTACTTTATCATCACCAAACTTTATGTTACTTCTTCATTAAGAAACTAAGTTAAAATACTATTAATTAATGACACATTTTTTATATACATTGGTAATAATTCAAATTATATAATGAGGATCGATAGTATATTTATTCATCATACTTATATGGTATTATGGTATAATAAATATAAACAATTTCAATGTTTATCTTCTTCTCTGTCACGAAATTTTAGGATACGTTATCACTAAGAAACTAAGTTAAAAGACTATTAATTAATGAAACATATTACACATACATAGGTAATAATTAAAATTATATAACAAGGCTCGATAGTTTATTTGTTAACCATATTCACGTTGTGTTATTGTATAATAGATGTAAATAATTTTAGTATTTTTCTTCTTCTCCGTCACCAAATTTTAGGTTACTTCTTCACTTAGAAACTACGTTAAAAAACTATTAATTAATGACACATATTTCATAAACATTGGTAATAATTCAAATTATATAATGAGGCTCGATATAATATATATTCACCATACTCATATGGTATATGGTATAATAGATGTAAAATATTTCAATATTTTTCTTCTTCTCAAGCACAAAATTTTAGGTTACTTCATCACTAAGAAACTATGTTAAAAGACTATTAATAAATGACACATATTTCATATATGTTGGTAATAATTAAAATTATATAACAAGGGTCCATAGTTTATTTGTTCACAATAATCACATTTTTTTATGGTATAATAGATGTAAACAATTTTAATATTTTTCTTCTTCTCCATCACCAATTTTTAGGTTACTTCTTCACTAAGAAACTAAGTTAAAAGACTATTAATTAATGACATATATTTCATATACATTGGTAATAATTAAAATTATATAGTGAGGATCGATAATATATTTATTCACCATACTCATATGGTATTATGGTATAATAGATATAAATAATTTCAATATTTTTCTTCTTCTCTGTCACAAAATTTTAGGTTACTTCATCACTAAGAAACTAAGTTAAAAGACTATTGATTAATGAAACATATTTCATATACATTGGTAATAATTAAAATTATATAACAAGGCTCCATAGTTTATTTGTTCTCCATAATCACATTGTTTTATGGTAAAATAGATGTAAACAATTTTAATATATTTCTTCTTCTCCATCACCAATTTTTAGGTTACTTCTTCAATAAGAAACTAAGTTAAAATACTATTAATTAATGACACATATTTCATATACATTGGTAATAATTCAAAATATATAATGTGGCTCGATAGTATATTTATTTACCATACTCATATGGTTTTATGGTATAATAGATGTAAACAATTACAATATTTTTCTTCTTCTTTGTCACAAAATTGTAGGTTACTTCATCACTAAGAAACTAAGTTAAAAGACTATTAATTAATGACACATATTTCATATACATTGTTAATAATTAAAATTATATAATTAGGCTCGATAGTTTATTTGTTCACCATATTCACATTGTGTTATTCTATAATAGATGTAAACAGATTCAATATTTTTCTTCTTCTCCATCACCAAATTGTATGTTACTTCTTCACTAAGAAACTAAGTTAAAAGACTATTAATTAATGACACATATTTCATATATATTGGTAATAATTCAAATTATATAGTGAGGATCGATAGTATATTTATTCACCATACTCATATGGTATTATGGTATAATAGATATAAATAATTTCAATATTTTTCTTCTTCTCTGTCACAAAATTTTAGGTTACTTCATCACTAAGAAATTAAGTTAAAAGACTATTAATTAATGACACATATTTCATATACATTGGTAATAATTAAAATTATATAATTAGGTTGGATAGTTTATTTGTTCACCATATTCACATTGTGTAATGGTATAATAGATGTAAAAAATTTCAATATTTTACTTTATCATCACCAAACTTTAGGTTACTTCTTCATTAAGAAACTAAGTTAAAATACTATTAATTAATGACACATTTTTTATATACATTGGTAATAATTCAAATTATATAATGAGGATCGATAGTATATTTATTCACCATACTTATATGGTATTATGGTATAATAAATATAAACAATTTCAATGTTTATCTTCTTCTCTGTCACGAAATTTTAGGATACGTTATCACTAAGAAACTAAGTTAAAAGACTATTAATTAATGAAACATATTACACATACATAGGTAATAATTAAAATTATATAACAAGGCTCGATAGTTTATTTGTTAACCATATTCACGTTGTGTTATTGTATAATAGATGTAAATAATTTTAGTATTTTTCTTCTTCTCCGTCACCAAATTTTAGGTTACTTCTTCACTCAGAAACTACGTTAAAAGACTATTAATTAATGACACATATTTCATAAACATTGGTAATAATTCAAATTATATAATGAGGCTCGATATAATATATATTCACCATACTCATATGGTATATGGTATAATAGATGTAAAATATTTCAATATTTTTCTTCTTCTCAAGCACAAAATTTTAGGTTACTTCATCGCTAAGAAACTATGTTAAAAGACTATTAATAAATGACACATATTTCATATACATTGGTAATAATTAAAATTATATAACAAGGGTCCATAGTTTATTTGTTCACAATAATCACATTTTTTTATGGTATAATAGATGTAAACAATTTTAATATTTTTCTTCTTCTCCATCACCAATTTTTAGGTTACTTCTTCACTAAGAAACTAAGTTAAAAGACTATTAATTAATGACATATATTTCATATACATTGGTAATAATTAAAATTATATAGTGAGGATCGATAATATATTTATTCACCATACTCATATGGTATTATGGTATAATAGATATAAATAATTTCAATATTTTTCTTCTTCTCTGTCACAAAATTTTAGGTTACTTCATCACTAAGAAACTAAGTTAAAAGACTATTGATTAATGAAACATATTTCATATACATTGGTAATAATTAAAATTATATAACAAGGCTCCATAGTTTATTTGTTCTCCATAATCACATTGTTTTATGGTAAAATAGATGTAAACAATTTTAATATATTTCTTCTTCTCCATCACCAATTTTTAGGTTACTTCTTCAATAAGAAACTAAGTTAAAATACTATTAATTAATGACACATATTTCATATACATTGGTAATAATTCAAAATATATAATGTGGCTCGATAGTATATTTATTTACCATACTAATATGGTTTTATGGTATAATAGATGTAAACAATTACAATATTTTTCTTCTTCTTTGTCACAAAATTGTAGGTTGCTTCATCACTAAGAAACTAAGTTAAAAGACTATTAATTAATGACACATATTTCATATACATTGTTAATAATTAAAATTATATAATTAGGCTCGATAGTTTATTTGTTCACCATATTCACATTGTGTTATTCTATAATAGATGTAAACAGATTCAATATTTTTCTTCTTCTCCATCACCAAATTGTATGTTACTTCTTCACTAAGAAACTAAGTTAAAAGACTATTAATTAATGACACATATTTCATATATATCTGTAATAATTCAAATTATATAGTGAGGATCGATAGTATATTTATTCACCATACTCATATGGTATTATGGTATAATAGATATAAATAATTTCAATATTTTTCTTCTTCTCTGTCACAAAATTTTAGGTTACTTCATCACTAAGAAACTAAGTTAAAAGACTATTAATTAATGACACATATTTCATATACATTGGTAATAATTAAAATTATATAATTAGGTTGGATAGTTTATTTGTTCACCATATTCACATTGTGTAATGATATAATAGATGTAAAAAATTTCAATATTTTACTTTATCATCACCAAACTTTAGGTTACTTCTTCATTAAAAAACTAAGTTAAAATACTATTAATTAATGACACATTTTTTATATACATTGGTAATAATTCAAATTATATAATGAGGATCGATAGTATATTTATTCACCATACTTATATGGTATTATATGGTATTATGGTATAATAAATATAAACAATTTCAATGTTTATCTTCTTCTCTGTCACGAAATTTTAGGATACGTTATCATTAAGAAACTAAGTTAAAAGACTATTAATTAATGAAACATATTACACATACATAGGTAATAATTAAAATTATATAACAAGGCTCGATAGTTTATTTGTTAACCATATTCACGTTGTGTTATTGTATAATAGATGTAAATAATTTTAGTATTTTTCTTCTTCTCCGTCACCAAATTTTAGGTTACTTCTTCACTCAGAAACTACATTAAAAGATTATTAATTAATGACACATATTTCATAAACATTGGTAATAATTCAAATTATATAATGAGGCTCGATATAATATATATTCACCATACTCATATGGTATATGGTATAATAGATGTAAAATATTTCAATATTTTTCTTCTTCTCAAGCACAAAATTTTAGGTTACTTCATCACTAAGAAACTATGTTAAAAGACTATTAATAAATGACACATATTTCATATACATTGGTAATAATTAAAATTATATAACAAGGGTCCATAGTTTATTTGTTCACAATAATCACATTTTTTTATGGTATAATAGATGTAAACAATTTTAATATTTTTCTTCTTCTCCATCACCAATTTTTAGGTTACTTCTTCACTAAGAAACTAAGTTAAAAGACTATTAATTAATGACATATATTTCATATACATTGGTAATAATTAAAATTATATAATGAGGATCGATAATATATTTATTCACCATACTCATATGGTATTATGGTATAATAGATATAAATAATTTCAATATTTTTCTTCTTCTCTGTCACAAAATTTTAGGTTACTTCATCACTAAGAAACTAAGTTAAAAGACTATTGATTAATGAAACATATTTCATATACATTGGTAATAATTAAAATTATATAACAAGGCTCCATAGTTTATTTGTTCTCCATAATCACATTGTTTTATGGTAAAATAGATGTAAACAATTTTAATATATTTCTTCTTCTCCATCACCAATTTTTAGGTTACTTCTTCAATAAGAAACTAAGTTAAAATACTATTAATTAATGACACATATTTCATATACATTGGTAATAATTCAAAATATATAATGTGGCTCGATAGTATATTTATTTACCATACTCATATGGTTTTATGGTATAATAGATGTAAACAATTACAATATTTTTCTTCTTCTTTGTCACAAAATTGTAGGTTACTTCATCACTAAGAAACTAAGTTAAAAGACTATTAATTAATGACACATATTTCATATACATTGTTAATAATTAAAATTCAATAATTAGGCTCGATAGTTTATTTGTTCACCATATTCACATTGTGTTATTCTATAATAGATGTAAACAGATTCAATATTTTTCTTCTTCTCCATCACCAAATTGTATGTTACTTCTTCACTAAGAAACTAAGTTAAAAGACTATTAATTAATGACACATATTTCATATATATTGGTAATAATTCAAATTATATAGTGAGGATCGATAGTATATTTATTCACCATACTCATATGGTATTATGGTATAATAGATATAAATAATTTCAATATTTTTCTTCTTCTCTGTCACAAAATTTTAGGTTACTTCATCACTAAGAAACTAAGTTAAAAGACTATTAATTAATGACACATATTTCATATACATTGGTAATAATTAAAATTATATAATTAGGTTGGATAGTTTATTTGTTCACCATATTCACATTGTGTAATGGTATAATAGATGTAAAAAATTTCAATATTTTACTTTATCATCACCAAACTTTAGGTTACTTCTTCATTAAGAAACTAAGTTAAAATACTATTAATTAATGACACATTTTTTATATACATTGGTAATAATTCAAATTATATAATGAGGATCGATAGTATATTTATTCACCATACTTATATGGTATTATGGTATAATAAATATAAACAATTTCAATGTTTATCTTCTTCTCTGTCACGAAATTTTAGGATACGTTATCACTAAGAAACTAAGTTAAAAGACTATTAATTTATGAAACATATTACACATACATAGGTAATAATTAAAATTATATAACAAGGCTCGATAGTTTATTTGTTAACCATATTCACGTTGTGTTATTGTATAATAGATGTAAATAATTTTAGTATTTTTCTTCTTCTCCGTCACCAAATTTTAGGTTACTTCTTCACTCAGAAACTACGTTAAAAGACTATTAATTAATGACACATATTTCATAAACATTGGTAATAATTCAAATTATATAATGAGGCTCGATATAATATATATTCACCATACTCATATGGTATATGGTATAATAGATGTAAAATATTTCAATATTTTTCTTCTTCTCAAGCACAAAATTTTAGGTTACTTCATCACTAAGAAACTATGTTAAAAGACTATTAATAAATGACACATATTTCATATACATTGGTAATAATTAAAATTATATAACAAGGGTCCATAGTTTATTTGTTCACAATAATCACATTTTTTTATGGTATAATAGATGTAAACAATTTTAATATTTTTCTTCTTCTCCATCACCAATTTTTAGGTTACTTCTTCACTAAGAAACTAAGTTAAAAGACTATTAATTAATGACATATATTTCATATACATTGGTAATAATTAAAATTATATAGTGAGGATCGATAATATATTTATTCACCATACTCATATGGTATTATGGTATAATAGATATAAATAATTTCAATATTTTTCTTCTTCTCTGTCACAAAATTTTAGGTTACTTCATCACTAAGAAACTAAGTTAAAAGACTATTGATTAATGAAACATATTTCATATACATTGGTAATAATTAAAATTATATAACAAGGCTCCATAGTTTATTTGTTCTCCATAATCACATTGTTTTATGGTAAAATAGATGTAAACAATTTTAATATATTTCTTCTTCTCCATCACCAATTTTTAGGTTACTTCTTCAATAAGAAACTAAGTTAAAATACTATTAATTAATGACACATATTTCATATACATTGGTAATAATTCAAAATATATAATGTGGCTCGATAGTATATTTATTTACCATACTCATATGGTTTTATGGTATAATAGATGTAAACAATTACAATATTTTTCTTCTTCTTTGTCACAAAATTGTAGGTTACTTCATCACTAAGAAACTAAGTTAAAAGACTATTAATTAATGACACATATTTCATATACATTGTTAAAAATTAAAATTATATAATTAGGCTCGATAGTTTATTTGTTCACCATATTCACATTGTGTTATTCTATAATAGATGTAAACAGATTCAATATTTTTCTTCTTCTCCATCACCAAATTGTATGTTACTTCTTCACTAAGAAACTAAGTTAAAAGACTATTAATTAATGACACATATTTCATATATATTGGTAATAATTCAAATTATATAGTGAGGATCGATAGTATATTTATTCACCATACTCATATGGTATTATGGTATAATAGATATAAATAATTTCAATATTTTTCTTCTTCTCTGTCACAAAATTTTAGGTTACTTCATCACTAAGAAACTAAGTTAAAAGACTATTAATTAATGACACATATTTCATATACATTGGTAATAATTAAAATTATATAATTAGGTTGGATAGTTTATTTTTTCACCATATTCACATTGTGTAATGGTATAATAGATGTAAAAAATTTCAATATTTTACTTTATCATCACCAAACTTTAGGTTACTTCTTCATTAAGAAACTAAGTTAAAATACTATTAATTAATGACACATTTTTTATATACATTGGTAATAATTCAAATTATATAATGAGGATCGATAGTATATTTATTCACCATACTTATATGGTATTATGGTATAATAAATATAAACAATTTCAATGTTTATCTTCTTCTCTGTCACGAAATTTTAGGATACGTTATCACTAAGAAACTAAGTTAAAAGACTATTAATTTATGAAACATATTACACATACATAGGTAATAATTAAAATTATATAACAAGGCTCGATAGTTTATTTGTTAACCATATTCACGTTGTGTTATTGTATAATAGATGTAAATAATTTTAGTATTTTTCTTCTTCTCCGTCACCAAATTTTAGGTTACTTCTTCACTCAGAAACTACGTTAAAAGACTATTAATTAATGACACATATTTCATAAACATTGGTAATAATTCAAATTATATAATGAGGCTCGATATAATATATATTCACCATACTCATATGGTATATGGTATAATAGATGTAAAATATTTCAATATTTTTCTTCTTCTCAAGCACAAAATTTTAGGTTACTTCATCGCTAAGAAACTATGTTAAAAGACTATTAATAAATGACACATATTTCATATACATTGGTAATAATTAAAATTATATAACAAGGGTCCATAGTTTATTTGTTCACAATAATCACATTTTTTTATGGTATAATAGATGTAAACAATTTTAATATTTTTCTTCTTCTCCATCACCAATTTTTAGGTTACTTCTTCACTAAGAAACTAAGTTAAAAGACTATTAATTAATGACATATATTTCATATACATTGGTAATAATTAAAATTATATAGTGAGGATCGATAATATATTTATTCACCATACTCATATGGTATTATGGTATAATAGATATAAATAATTTCAATATTTTTCTTCTTCTCTGTCACAAAATTTTAGGTTACTTCATCACTAAGAAACTAAGTTAAAAGACTATTGATTAATGAAACATATTTCATATACATTGGTAATAATTAAAATTATATAACAAGGCTCCATAGTTTATTTGTTCTCCATAATCACATTGTTTTATGGTAAAATAGATGTAAACAATTTTAATATATTTCTTCTTCTCCATCACCAATTTTTAGGTTACTTCTTCAATAAGAAACTAAGTTAAAATACTATTAATTAATGACACATATTTCATATACATTGGTAATAATTCAAAATATATAATGTGGCTCGATAGTATATTTATTTACCATACTCATATGGTTTTATGGTATAATAGATGTAAACAATTACAATATTTTTCTTCTTCTTTGTCACAAAATTGTAGGTTACTTCATCACTAAGAAACTAAGTTAAAAGACTATTAATTAATGACACATATTTCATATACATTGTTAATAATTAAAATTATATAATTAGGCTCGATAGTTTATTTGTTCACCATATTCACATTGTGTTATTCTATAATAGATGTAAACAGATTCAATATTTTTCTTCTTCTCCATCACCAAATTGTATGTTACTTCTTCACTAAGAAACTAAGTTAAAAGACTATTAATTAATGACACATATTTCATATATATTGGTAATAATTCAAATTATATAGTGAGGATCGATAGTATATTTATTCACCATACTCATATGGTATTATGGTATAATAGATATAAATAATTTCAATATTTTTCTTCTTCTCTGTCACAAAATTTTAGGTTACTTCATCACTAAGAAACTAAGTTAAAAGACTATTAATTAATGACACATATTTCATATACATTGGTAATAATTAAAATTATATAATTAGGTTGGATAGTTTATTTGTTCACCATATTCACATTGTGTAATGGTATAATAGATGTAAAAAATTTCAATATTTTACTTTATCATCACCAAACTTTAGGTTACTTCTTCATTAAGAAACTAAGTTAAAATACTATTAATTAATGACACATTTTTTATATACATTGGTAATAATTCAAATTATATAATGAGGATCGATAGTATATTTATTCACCATACTTATATGGTATTATGGTATAATAAATATAAACAATTTCAATGTTTATCTTCTTCTCTGTCACGAAATTTTAGGATACGTTATCACTAAGAAACTAAGTTAAAAGACTATTAATTTATGAAACATATTACACATACATAGGTAATAATTAAAATTATATAACAAGGCTCGATAGTTTATTTGTTAACCATATTCACGTTGTGTTATTGTATAATAGATGTAAATAATTTTAGTATTTTTCTTCTTCTCCGTCACCAAATTTTAGGTTACTTCTTCACTCAGAAACTACGTTAAAAGACTATTAATTAATGACACATATTTCATAAACATTGGTAATAATTCAAATTATATAATGAGGCTCGATATAATATATATTCACCATACTCATATGGTATATGGTATAATAGATGTAAAATATTTCAATATTTTTCTTCTTCTCAAGCACAAAATTTTAGGTTACTTCATCGCTAAGAAACTATGTTAAAAGACTATTAATAAATGACACATATTTCATATACATTGGTAATAATTAAAATTATATAACAAGGGTCCATAGTTTATTTGTTCACAATAATCACATTTTTTTATGGTATAATAGATGTAAACAATTTTAATATTTTTCTTCTTCTCCATCACCAATTTTTAGGTTACTTCTTCACTAAGAAACTAAGTTAAAAGACTATTAATTAATGACATATATTTCATATACATTGGTAATAATTAAAATTATATAGTGAGGATCGATAATATATTTATTCACCATACTCATATGGTATTATGGTATAATAGATATAAATAATTTCAATATTTTTCTTCTTCTCTGTCACAAAATTTTAGGTTACTTCATCACTAAGAAACTAAGTTAAAAGACTATTGATTAATGAAACATATTTCATATACATTGGTAATAATTAAAATTATATAACAAGGCTCCATAGTTTATTTGTTCTCCATAATCACATTGTTTTATGGTAAAATAGATGTAAACAATTTTAATATATTTCTTCTTCTCCATCACCAATTTTTAGGTTACTTCTTCAATAAGAAACTAAGTTAAAATACTATTAATTAATGACACATATTTCATATACATTGGTAATAATTCAAAATATATAATGTGGCTCGATAGTATATTTATTTACCATACTCATATGGTTTTATGGTATAATAGATGTAAACAATTACAATATTTTTCTTCTTCTTTGTCACAAAATTGTAGGTTACTTCATCACTAAGAAACTAAGTTAAAAGACTATTAATTAATGACACATATTTCATATACATTGTTAATAATTAAAATTATATAATTAGGCTCGATAGTTTATTTGTTCACCATATTCACATTGTGTTATTCTATAATAGATGTAAACAGATTCAATATTTTTCTTCTTCTCCATCACCAAATTGTATGTTACTTCTTCACTAAGAAACTAAATTAAAAGACTATTAATTAATGACACATATTTCATATATATTGGTAATAATTCAAATTATATAGTGAGGATCGATAGTATATTTATTCACCATACTCATATGGTATTATGGTATAATAGATATAAATAATTTCAATATTTTTCTTCTTCTCTGTCACAAAATTTTAGGTTACTTCATCACTAAGAAACTAAGTTAAAAGACTATTAATTAATGACACATATTTCATATACATTGGTAATAATTAAAATTATATAATTAGGTTGGATAGTTTATTTGTTCACCATATTCACATTGTGTAATGGTATAATAGATGTAAAAAATTTCAATATTTTACTTTATCATCACCAAACTTTAGGTTACTTCTTCATTAAGAAACTAAGTTAAAATACTATTAATTAATGACACATTTTTTATATACATTGGTAATAATTCAAATTATATAATGAGGATCGATAGTATATTTATTCACCATACTTATATGGTATTATGGTATAATAAATATAAACAATTTCAATGTTTATCTTCTTCTCTGTCACGAAATTTTAGGATACGTTATCACTAAGAAACTAAGTTAAAAGACTATTAATTAATGAAACATATTACACATACATAGGTAATAATTAAAATTATATAACAAGGCTCGATAGTTTATTTGTTAACCATATTCACGTTGTGTTATTGTATAATAGATGTAAATAATTTTAGTATTTTTCTTCTTCTCCGTCACCAAATTTTAGGTTACTTCTTCACTCAGAAACTACGTTAAAAGACTATTAATTAATGACACATATTTCATAAACATTGGTAATAATTCAAATTATATAATGAGGCTCGATATAATATATATTCACCATACTCATATGGTATATGGTATAATAGATGTAAAATATTTCAATATTTTTCTTCTTCTCAAGCACAAAATTTTAGGTTACTTCATCGCTAAGAAACTATGTTAAAAGACTATTAATAAATGACACATATTTCATATACATTGGTAATAATTAAAATTATATAACAAGGGTCCATAGTTTATTTGTTCACAATAATCACATTTTTTTATGGTATAATAGATGTAAACAATTTTAATATTTTTCTTCTTCTCCATCACCAATTTTTAGGTTACTTCTTCACTAAGAAACTAAGTTAAAAGACTATTAATTAATGACATATATTTCATATACATTGGTAATAATTAAAATTATATAGTGAGGATCGATAATATATTTATTCACCATACTCATATGGTATTATGGTATAATAGATATAAATAATTTCAATATTTTTCTTCTTCTCTGTCACAAAATTTTAGGTTACTTCATCACTAAGAAACTAAGTTAAAAGACTATTGATTAATGAAACATATTTCATATACATTGGTAATAATTAAAATTATATAACAAGGCTCCATAGTTTATTTGTTCTCCATAATCACATTGTTTTATGGTAAAATAGATGTAAACAATTTTAATATATTTCTTCTTCTCCATCACCAATTTTTAGGTTACTTCTTCAATAAGAAACTAAGTTAAAATACTATTAATTAATGACACATATTTCATATACATTGGTAATAATTCAAAATATATAATGTGGCTCGATAGTATATTTATTTACCATACTCATATGGTTTTATGGTATAATAGATGTAAACAATTACAATATTTTTCTTCTTCTTTGTCACAAAATTGTAGGTTGCTTCATCACTAAGAAACTAAGTTAAAAGACTATTAATTAATGACACATATTTCATATACATTGTTAATAATTAAAATTATATAATTAGGCTCGATAGTTTATTTGTTCACCATATTCACATTGTGTTATTCTATAATAGATGTAAACAGATTCAATATTTTTCTTCTTCTCCATCACCAAATTGTATGTTACTTCTTCACTAAGAAACTAAGTTAAAAGACTATTAATTAATGACACATATTTCATATATATCTGTAATAATTCAAATTATATAGTGAGGATCGATAGTATATTTATTCACCATACTCATATGGTATTATGGTATAATAGATATAAATAATTTCAATATTTTTCTTCTTCTCTGTCACAAAATTTTAGGTTACTTCATCACTAAGAAACTAAGTTAAAAGACTATTAATTAATGACACATATTTCATATACATTGGTAATAATTAAAATTATATAATTAGGTTGGATAGTTTATTTGTTCACCATATTCACATTGTGTAATGATATAATAGATGTAAAAAATTTCAATATTTTACTTTATCATCACCAAACTTTAGGTTACTTCTTCATTAAAAAACTAAGTTAAAATACTATTAATTAATGACACATTTTTTATATACATTGGTAATAATTCAAATTATATAATGAGGATCGATAGTATATTTATTCACCATACTTATATGGTATTATATGGTATTATGGTATAATAAATATAAACAATTTCAATGTTTATCTTCTTCTCTGTCACGAAATTTTAGGATACGTTATCATTAAGAAACTAAGTTAAAAGACTATTAATTAATGAAACATATTACACATACATAGGTAATAATTAAAATTATATAACAAGGCTCGATAGTTTATTTGTTAACCATATTCACGTTGTGTTATTGTATAATAGATGTAAATAATTTTAGTATTTTTCTTCTTCTCCGTCACCAAATTTTAGGTTACTTCTTCACTCAGAAACTACATTAAAAGATTATTAATTAATGACACATATTTCATAAACATTGGTAATAATTCAAATTATATAATGAGGCTCGATATAATATATATTCACCATACTCATATGGTATATGGTATAATAGATGTAAAATATTTCAATATTTTTCTTCTTCTCAAGCACAAAATTTTAGGTTACTTCATCACTAAGAAACTATGTTAAAAGACTATTAATAAATGACACATATTTCATATACATTGGTAATAATTAAAATTATATAACAAGGGTCCATAGTTTATTTGTTCACAATAATCACATTTTTTTATGGTATAATAGATGTAAACAATTTTAATATTTTTCTTCTTCTCCATCACCAATTTTTAGGTTACTTCTTCACTAAGAAACTAAGTTAAAAGACTATTAATTAATGACATATATTTCATATACATTGGTAATAATTAAAATTATATAATGAGGATCGATAATATATTTATTCACCATACTCATATGGTATTATGGTATAATAGATATAAATAATTTCAATATTTTTCTTCTTCTCTGTCACAAAATTTTAGGTTACTTCATCACTAAGAAACTAAGTTAAAAGACTATTGATTAATGAAACATATTTCATATACATTGGTAATAATTAAAATTATATAACAAGGCTCCATAGTTTATTTGTTCTCCATAATCACATTGTTTTATGGTAAAATAGATGTAAACAATTTTAATATATTTCTTCTTCTCCATCACCAATTTTTAGGTTACTTCTTCAATAAGAAACTAAGTTAAAATACTATTAATTAATGACACATATTTCATATACATTGGTAATAATTCAAAATATATAATGTGGCTCGATAGTATATTTATTTACCATACTCATATGGTTTTATGGTATAATAGATGTAAACAATTACAATATTTTTCTTCTTCTTTCACACAAAATTGTAGGTTACTTCATCACTAAGAAACTAAGTTAAAAGACTATTAATTAATGGCACATATTTCATATACATTGTTAATAATTAAAATTATATAATTAGGCTCGATAGTTTATTTGTTCACCATATTCACATTGTGTTATTCTATAATAGATGTAAATAGATTCAATATTTTTCTTCTTCTCCATCACCAAATTGTATGTTACTTCTTCACTAAGAAACTAAGTTAAAAGACTATTAATTAATGACACATATTTCATATATATCTGTAATAATTCAAATTATATAGTGAGGATCGATAGTATATTTATTCACCATACTCATATGGTATTATGGTATAATAGATATAAATAATTTCAATATTTTTCTTCTTCTCTGTCACAAAATTTTAGGTTACTTCATCACTAAGAAACTAAGTTAAAAGACTATTAATTAATGACACATATTTCATATACATTGGTAATAATTAAAATTATATAATTAGGTTGGATAGTTTATTTGTTCACCATATTCACATTGTGTAATGATATAATAGATGTAAAAAATTTCAATATTTTACTTTATCATCACCAAACTTTAGGTTACTTCTTCATTAAAAAACTAAGTTAAAATACTATTAATTAATGACACATTTTTTATATACATTGGTAATAATTCAAATTATATAATGAGGATCGATAGTATATTTATTCACCATACTTATATGGTATTATATGGTATTATGGTATAATAAATATAAACAATTTCAATGTTTATCTTCTTCTCTGTCACGAAATTTTAGGATACGTTATCATTAAGAAACTAAGTTAAAAGACTATTAATTAATGAAACATATTACACATACATAGGTAATAATTAAAATTATATAACAAGGCTCGATAGTTTATTTGTTAACCATATTCACGTTGTGTTATTGTATAATAGATGTAAATAATTTTAGTATTTTTCTTCTTCTCCGTCACCAAATTTTAGGTTACTTCTTCACTCAGAAACTACATTAAAAGACTATTAATTAATGACACATATTTCATAAACATTGGTAATAATTCAAATTATATAATGAGGCTCGATATAATATATATTCACCATACTCATATGGTATATGGTATAATAGATGTAAAATATTTCAATATTTTTCTTCTTCTCAAGCACAAAATTTTAGGTTACTTCATCACTAAGAAACTATGTTAAAAGACTATTAATAAATGACACATATTTCATATACATTGGTAATAATTAAAATTATATAACAAGGGTCCATAGTTTATTTGTTCACAATAATCACATTTTTTTATGGTATAATAGATGTAAACAATTTTAATATTTTTCTTCTTCTCCATCACCAATTTTTAGGTTACTTCTTCACTAAGAAACTAAGTTAAAAGACTATTAATTAATGACATATATTTCATATACATTGGTAATAATTAAAATTATATAATGAGGATCGATAATATATTTATTCACCATACTCATATGGTATTATGGTATAATAGATATAAATAATTTCAATATTTTTCTTCTTCTCTGTCACAAAATTTTAGGTTACTTCATCACTAAGAAACTAAGTTAAAAGACTATTGATTAATGAAACATATTTCATATACATTGGTAATAATTAAAATTATATAACAAGGCTCCATAGTTTATTTGTTCTCCATAATCACATTGTTTTATGGTAAAATAGATGTAAACAATTTTAATATATTTCTTCTTCTCCATCACCAATTTTTAGGTTACTTCTTCAATAAGAAACTAAGTTAAAATACTATTAATTAATGACACATATTTCATATACATTGGTAATAATTCAAAATATATAATGTGGCTCGATAGTATATTTATTTACCATACTCATATGGTTTTATGGTATAATAGATGTAAACAATTACAATATTTTTCTTCTTCTTTCTCACAAAATTGTAGGTTACTTCATCACTAAGAAACTAAGTTAAAAGACTATTAATTAATGGCACATATTTCATATACATTGTTAATAATTAAAATTATATAATTAGGCTCGATAGTTTATTTGTTCACCATATTCACATTGTGTTATTCTATAATAGATGTAAATAGATTCAATATTTTTCTTCTTCTCCATCACAAAATTGTATGTTACTTCTTCACTAAGAAACTAAGTTAAAAGACTATTAATTAATGACACATATTTCATATATATCTGTAATAATTCAAATTATATAGTGAGGATCGATAGTATATTTATTCACCATACTCATATGGTATTATGGTATAATAGATATAAATAATTTCAATATTTTTCTTCTTCTCTGTCACAAAATTTTAGGTTACTTCATCACTAAGAAACTAAGTTAAAAGACTATTAATTAATGACACATATTTCATATACATTGGTAATAATTAAAATTATATAATTAGGTTGGATAGTTTATTTGTTCACCATATTCACATTGTGTAATGATATAATAGATGTAAAAAATTTCAATATTTTACTTTATCATCACCAAACTTTAGGTTACTTCTTCATTAAAAAACTAAGTTAAAATACTATTAATTAATGACACATTTTTTATATACATTGGTAATAATTCAAATTATATAATGAGGATCGATAGTATATTTATTCACCATACTTATATGGTATTATATGGTATTATGGTATAATAAATATAAACAATTTCAATGTTTATCTTCTTCTCTGTCACGAAATTTTAGGATACGTTATCATTAAGAAACTAAGTTAAAAGACTATTAATTAATGAAACATATTACACATACATAGGTAATAATTAAAATTATATAACAAGGCTCGATAGTTTATTTGTTAACCATATTCACGTTGTGTTATTGTATAATAGATGTAAATAATTTTAGTATTTTTCTTCTTCTCCGTCACCAAATTTTAGGTTACTTCTTCACTCAGAAACTACATTAAAAGACTATTAATTAATGACACATATTTCATAAACATTGGTAATAATTCAAATTATATAATGAGGCTCGATATAATATATATTCACCATACTCATATGGTATATGGTATAATAGATGTAAAATATTTCAATATTTTTCTTCTTCTCAAGCACAAAATTTTAGGTTACTTCATCACTAAGAAACTATGTTAAAAGACTATTAATAAATGACACATATTTCATATACATTGGTAATAATTAAAATTATATAACAAGGGTCCATAGTTTATTTGTTCACAATAATCACATTTTTTTATGGTATAATAGATGTAAACAATTTTAATATTTTTCTTCTTCTCCATCACCAATTTTTAGGTTACTTCTTCACTAAGAAACTAAGTTAAAAGACTATTAATTAATGACATATATTTCATATACATTGGTAATAATTAAAATTATATAATGAGGATCGATAATATATTTATTCACCATACTTATATGGTATTATGGTATAATAGATATAAATAATTTCAATATTTTTCTTCTTCTCTGTCACAAAATTTTAGGTTACTTCATCACTAAGAAACTAAGTTAAAAGACTATTGATTAATGAAACATATTTCATATACATTGGTAATAATTAAAATTATATAACAAGGCTCCATAGTTTATTTGTTCTCCATAATCACATTGTTTTATGGTAAAATAGATGTAAACAATTTTAATATATTTCTTCTTCTCCATCACCAATTTTTAGGTTACTTCTTCAATAAGAAACTAAGTTAAAATACTATTAATTAATGACACATATTTCATATACATTGGTAATAATTCAAAATATATAATGTGGCTCGATAGTATATTTATTTACCATACTCATATGGTTTTATGGTATAATAGATGTAAACAATTACAATATTTTTCTTCTTCTTTGTCACAAAATTGTAGGTTACTTCATCACTAAGAAACTAAGTTAAAAGACTATTAATTAATGGCACATATTTCATATACATTGTTAATAATTAAAATTATATAATTAGGCTCGATAGTTTATTTGTTCACCATATTCACATTGTGTTATTCTATAATAGATGTAAATAGATTCAATATTTTTCTTCTTCTCCATCACCAAATTGTATGTTACTTCTTCACTAAGAAACTAAGTTAAAAGACTATTAATTAATGACACGTATTTCATATATATTGGTAATAATTCAAATTATATAGTGAGGATCGATAGTATATTTATTCACCATACTCATATGGTATTATGGTATAATAGATATAAATAATTTCAATATTTTTCTTCTTCTCTGTCACAAAATTTTAGGTTACTTCATCACTAAGAAACTAAGTTAAAAGACTATTAATTAATGACACATATTTCATATACATTGGTAATAATTAAAATTATATAATTAGGTTGGATAGTTTATTTGTTCACCATATTCACATTGTGTAATGGTATAATAGATGTAAAAAATTTCAATATTTTACTTTATCATCACCAAACTTTAGGTTACTTCTTCATTAAGAAACTAAGTTAAAATACTATTAATTAATGACACATTTTTTATATACATTGGTAATAATTCAAATTATATAATGAGGATCGATAGTATATTTATTCACCATACTTATATGGTATAATGGTATAATAAATATAAACAATTTCAATGTTTATCTTCTTCTCTGTCACGAAATTTTAGGATACGTTATCACTAAGAAACTAAGTTAAAAGACTATTAATTAATGAAACATATTACACATACATAGGTAATAATTAAAATTATATAACAAGGCTCGATAGTTAATTTGTTAACCATATTCACGTTGTGTTATTGTATAATAGATGTAAATAATTTTAGTATTTTTCTTCTTCTCCGTCACCAAATTTTAGGTTACTTCTTCACTCATAAACTACGTTAAAAGACTATTAATTAATGACACATATTTCATAAACATTGGTAATAATTCAAATTATATAATGAGGCTCGATATAATATATATTCACCATACTCATATGGTATATGGTATAATAGATGTAAAATATTTCAATATTTTTCTTCTTCTCAAGCACAAAATTTTAGGTTACTTCATCACTAAGAAACTATGTTAAAAGACTATTAATAAATGACACATATTTCATATACATTGGTAATAATTAAAATTATATAACAAGGGTCCATAGTTTATTTGTTCACAATAATCACATTTTTTTATGGTATAATAGATGTAAACAATTTTAATATTTTTCTTCTTCTCCATCACCAATTTTTAGGTTACTTCTTCACTAAGAAACTAAGTTAAAAGACTATTAATTAATGACATATATTTCATATACATTGGTAATAATTAAAATTATATAATGAGGATCGATAATATATTTATTCACCATACTCATATGGTATTATGGTATAATAGATATAAATAATTTCAATATTTTTCTTCTTCTCTGTCACAAAATTTTAGGTTACTTCATCACTAAGAAACTAAGTTAAAAGACTATTGATTAATAAAACATATTTCATATACATTGGTAATAATTAAAATTATATAACAAGGCTCCATAGTTTATTTGTTCTCCATAATCACATTGTTTTATGGTAAAATAGATGTAAACAATTTTAATATATTTATTCTTCTCCATCACCAATTTTTAGGTTACTTCTTCAATAAGAAACTAAGTTAAAATACTATTAATTAATGACACATATTTCATATACATTGGTAATAATTCAAAATATATAATGTGGCTCGATAGTATATTTATTTACCATACTCATATGGTTTTATGGTATAATAGATGTAAACAATTACAATATTTTTCTTCTTCTTTGTCACAAAATTGTAGGTTACTTCATAACTAAGAAACTAAGTTAAAACACTATTAATTAATGGCACATATTTCATATACATTGTTAATAATTAAAATTATATAATTAGGCTCGATAGTTTATTTGTTCACCATATTCACATTGTGTTATTCTATAATAGATGTAAACAGATTCAATATTTTTCTTCTTCTCCATCACCAAATTGTATGTTACTTCTTCACTAAGAAACTAAGTTAAAAGACTATTAATTAATGACACATATTTCATATATATTGGTAATAATTCAAATTATATAGTGAGGATCGATAGTATATTTATTCACCATACTCATATGGTATTATGGTATAATAGATATAAATAATTTCAATATTTTTCTTCTTCTCTGTCACAAAATTTTAGGTTACTTCATCACTAAGAAACTAAGTTAAAAGACTATTAATTAATGACACATATTTCATATACATTGGTAATAATTAAAATTATATAATTAGGTTGGATAGTTTATTTGTTCACCATATTCACATTGTGTAATGGTATAATAGATGTAAAAAATTTCAATATTTTACTTTATCATCACCAAACTTTAGGTTACTTCTTCATTAAGAAACTAAGTTAAAATACTATTAATTAATGACACATTTTTTATATACATTGGTAATAATTCAAATTATATAATGAGGATCGATAGTATATTTATTCACCATACTTATATGGTATTATGGTATAATAAATATAAACAATTTCAATGTTTATCTTCTTCTCTGTCACGAAATTTTAGGATACGTTATCACTAAGAAACTAAGTTAAAAGACTATTAATTAATGAAACATATTACACATACATAGGTAATAAATAAAATTATATAACAAGGCTCGATAGTTTATTTGTTAACCATATTCACGTTGTGTTATTGTATAATAGATGTAAATAATTTTAGTATTTTTCTTCTTCTCCGTCACCAAATTTTAGGTTACTTCTTCACTCAGAAACTACGTTAAAAGACTATTAATTAATGACACATATTTCATAAACATTGGTAATAATTCAAATTATATAATGAGGCTCGATATAATATATATTCACCATACTCATATGGTATATGGTATAATAGATGTAAAATATTTCAATATTTTTCTTCTTCTCAAGCACAAAATTTTAGCTTACTTCATCACTAAGAAACTATGTTAAAAGACTATTAATAAATGACACATATTTCATATACATTGGTAATAATTAAAATTATATAACAAGGGTCCATAGTTTATTTGTTCACAATAATCACATTTTTTTATGGTATAATAGATGTAAACAATTTTAATATTTTTCTTCTTCTCCATCACCAATTTTTAGGTTACTTCTTCACTAAGAAACTAAGTTAAAAGACTATTAATTAATGACATATATTTCATATACATTGGTAATAATTAAAATTATATAATGAGGATCGATAATATATTTATTCACCATACTCATATGGTATTATGGTATAATAGATATAAATAATTTCAATATTTTTCTTCTTCTCTGTCACAAAATTTTAGGTTACTTCATCACTAAGAAACTAAGTTAAAAGACTATTGATTAATGAAACATATTTCATATACATTGGTAATAATTAAAATTATATAACAAGGCTCCATAGTTTATTTGTTCTCCATAATCACATTGTTTTATGGTAAAATAGATGTAAACAATTTTAATATATTTCTTCTTCTCCATCACCAATTTTTAGGTTACTTCTTCAATAAGAAACTAAGTTAAAATACTATTAATTAATGACACATATTTCATATACGTTGGTAATAATTCAAAATATATAATGTGGCTTGATAGTATATTTATTTACCATACTCATATGGTTTTATGGTATAATAGATGTAAACAATTACAATATTTTTCTTCTTCTTTGTCACAAAATTGTAGGTTACTTCATCACTAAGAAACTAAGTTAAAAGACTATTAATTAATGACACATATTTCATATACATTGTTAATAATTAAAATTATATAATTAGGCTCGATAGTTTATTTGTTCACCATATTCACATTGTGTTATTCTATAATAGATGTAAACAGATTCAATATTTTTCTTCTTCTCCATCACCAAATTGTATGTTACTTCTTCACTAAGAAACTAAGTTAAAAGACTATTAATTAATGACACATATTTCATATATATTGGTAATAATTCAAATTATATAGTGAGGATCGATAGTATATCTATTCACCATACTCATATGGTATTATGGTATAATAGATATAAATAATTTCAATATTTTTCTTCTTCTCTGTCACAAAATTTTAGGTTACTTCATCACTAAGAAACTAAGTTAAAAGACTATTAATTAATGACACATATTTCATATACATTGGTAATAATTAAAATTATATAATTAGGTTGGATAGTTTATTTGTTCACCATATTCACATTGTCTAATGGTATAATAGATGTAAAAAATTTCAATATTTTACTTTATCATCACCAAACTTTAGGTTACTTCTTCATTAAGAAACTAAGTTAAAATACTATTAATTAATGACACATTTTTTATATACATTGGTAATAATTCAAATTATATAATGAGGATCGATAGTATATTTATTCACCATACTTATATGGTATTATGGTATAATAAATATAAACAATTTCAATGTTTATCTTCTTCTCTGTCACGAAATTTTAGGATACGTTATCACTAAGAAACTAAGTTAAAAGACTATTAATTAATGAAACATATTACACATACATAGGTAATAATTAAAATTATATAACAAGGCTCGATAGTTTATTTGTTAACCATATTCACGTTGTGTTATTGTATAATAGATGTAAATAATCTTAGTATTTTTCTTCTTCTCCGTCACCAAATTTTAGATTACTTCTTCACTCAGAAACTACGTTAAAAGACTATTAATTAATGACACATATTTCATAAACATTGGTAATAATTCAAATTATATAATGAGGCTCGATATAATATATATTCACCATACTCATATGGTATATGGTATAATAGATGTAAAATATTTCAATATTTTTCTTCTTCTCAAGCACAAAATTTTAGGTTACTTCATCACTAAGAAACTATGTTAAAAGACTATTAATAAATGACACATATTTCATATACATTGGTAATAATTAAAATTATATAACAAGGGTCCATAGTTTATTTGTTCACAATAATCACATTTTTTATGGTATAATAGATGTAAACAATTTTAATATTTTTCTTCTTCTCCATCACCAATTTTTAGGTTACTTCTTCACTAAGAAACTAAGTTAAAAGACTATTAATTAATGACATATATTTCATATACATTGGTAATAATTAAAATTATATAATGAGGATCGATAATATATTTATTCACCATACTCATATGGTATTATGGTATAATAGATATAAATAATTTCAATATTTTTCTTCTTCTCTGTCACAAAATTTTAGGTTACTTCATCACTAAGAAACTAAGTTAAAAGACTATTGATTAATGAAACATATTTCATATACATTGGTAATAATTAAAATTATATAACAAGGCTCCATAGTTTATTTGTTCTCCATAATCACATTGTTTTATGGTAAAATAGATGTAAACAATTTTAATATATTTATTCTTCTCCATCACCAATTTTTAGGTTACTTATTCAATAAGAAACTAAGTTAAAATACTATTAATTAATGACACATATTTCATATACATTGGTAATAATTCAAAATATATAATGTGGCTCGATAGTATATTTATTTACCATACTCATATGGTTTTATGGTATAATAGATGTAAACAATTACAATATTTTTCTTCTTCTTTGTCACAAAATTGTAGGTTACTTCATAACTAAGAAACTAAGTTAAAAGACTATTAATTAATGGCACATATTTCATATACATTGTTAATAATTAAAATTATATAATTAGGCTCGATAGTTTATTTGTTCACCTTATTCACATTGTGTTATTCTATAATAGATGTAAACAGATTCAATATTTTTCTTCTTCTCCATCACCAAATTGTATGTTACATCTTCACTAAGAAACTAAGTTAAAAGACTATTAATTAATGACACATATTTCATATATATTGGTAATAATTCAAATTATATAGTGAGGATCGATAGTATATTTATTCACCATACTCATATGGTATTATGGTATAATAGATATAAATAATTTCAATATTTTTCTTCTTCTCTGTCACAAAATTTTAGGTTACTTCATCACTAAGAAACTAAGTTAAAAGACTATTAATTAATGACACATATTTCATATACATTGGTAATAATTAAAATTATATAATTAGGTTGGATAGTTTATTTGTTCACCATATTCACATTGTGTAATGGTATAATAGATGTAAAAAATTTCAATATTTTACTTTATCATCACCAAACTTTAGGTTACTTCTTCATTAAGAAACTAAGTTAAAATACTATTAATTAATGACACATTTTTTATATACATTGGTAATAATTCAAATTATATAATGAGGATCGATAGTATATTTATTCACCATACTTATATGGTATTATGGTATAATAAATATAAACAATTTCAATGTTTATCTTCTTCTCTGTCACGAAATTTTAGGATACGTTATCACTAAGAAACTAAGTTAAAAGACTATTAATTAATGAAACATATTACACATACATAGGTAATAAATAAAATTATATAACAAGGCTCGATAGTTTATTTGTTAACCATATTCACGTTGTGTTATTGTATAATAGATGTAAATAATTTTAGTATTTTTCTTCTTCTCCGTCACCAAATTTTAGGTTACTTCTTCACTCAGAAACTACGTTAAAAGACTATTAATTAATGACACATATTTCATAAACATTGGTAATAATTCAAATTATATAATGAGGCTCGATATAATATATATTCACCATACTCATATGGTATATGGTATAATAGATGTAAAATATTTCAATATTTTTCTTCTTCTCAAGCACAAATTTTTGGTTACTTCATCACTAAGAAACTATGTTAAAAGACTATTAATAAATGACACATATTTCATATACATTGGTAATAATTAAAATTATATAACAAGGGTCCATTGTTTATTTGTTCACAATAATCACATTTTTTTATGGTATAATAGATGTAAACAATTTTAATATTTTTCTTCTTCTCCATCACCAATTATTAGGTTACTTCTTCACTAAGAAACTAAGTTAAAAGACTATTAATTAATGACATATATTTCATATACTTTGGTAATAATTAAAATTATATAATGAGGATCGATAATATATTTATTCACCATACTCATATGGTATTATGGTATAATAGATATAAATAATTTCAATATTTTTCTTCTTCTCTGTCACAAAATTTTAGGTTACTTCATCACTAAGAAACTAAGTTAAAAGACTATTGATTAATGAAACATATTTCATATACATTGGTAATAATTAAAATTATATAACAAGGCTCCATAGTTTATTTGTTCTCCATAATCACATTGTTTTATGGTAAAATAGATGTAAACAATTTTAATATATTTCTTCTTCTCCATCACCAATTTTTAGGTTACTTCTTCAATAAGAAACTAAGTTAAAATACTATTAATTAATGACACATATTTCATATACGTTGGTAATAATTCAAAATATATAATGTGGCTCGATAGTATATTTATTTACCATACTCATATGGTTTTATGGTATAATAGATGTAAACAATTACAATATTTTTCTTCTTCTTTGTCACAAAATTGTAGGTTACTTCATCACTAAGAAACTAAGTTAAAAGACTATTAATTAATGACACATATTTCATATACATTGTTAATAATTAAAATTATATAATTAGGCTCGATAGTTTATTTGTTCACCATATTCACATTGTGTTATTCTATAATAGATGTAAACAGATTCAATATTTTTCTTCTTCTCCATCACCAAATTGTATGTTACTTCTTCACTAAGAAACTAAGTTAAAAGACTATTAATTAATGACACATATTTCATATATATTGGTAATAATTCAAATTATATAGTGAGGATCGATAGTATATTTATTCACCATACTCATATGGTATTATGGTATAATAGATATAAATAATTTCAATATTTTTCTTCTTCTCTGTCACAAAATTTTAGGTTACTTCATCACTAAGAAACTAAGTTAAAAGACTATTAATTAATGACACATATTTCATATACATTGGTAATAATTAAAATTATATAATTAGGTTGGATAGTTTATTTGTTCACCATATTCACATTGTGTAATGGTATAATAGATGTAAAAAATTTCAATATTTTACTTTATCATCACCAAACTTTAGGTTACTTCTTCATTAAGAAACTAAGTTAAAATACTATTAATTAATGACACATTTTTTATATACATTGGTAATAATTCAAATTATATAATGAGGATCGATAGTATATTTATTCACCATACTTATATGGTATTATGGTATAATAAATATAAACAATTTCAATGTTTATCTTCTTCTCTGTCACGAAATTTTAGGATACGTTATCACTAAGAAACTAAGTTAAAAGACTATTAATTAATGAAACATATTACACATACATAGGTAATAATTAAAATTATATAACAAGGCTCGATAGTTTATTTGTTAACCATATTCACGTTGTGTTATTGTATAATAGATGTAAATAATCTTAGTATTTTTCTTCTTCTCCGTCACCAAATTTTAGGTTACTTCTTCACTCAGAAACTACGTTAAAAGACTATTAATTAATGACACATATTTCATAAACATTGGTAATAATTCAAATTATATAATGAGGCTCGATATAATATATATTCACCATACTCATATGGTATATGGTATAATAGATGTAAAATATTTCAATATTTTTCTTCTTCTCAAGCACAAATTTTTGGTTACTTCATCACTAAGAAACTATGTTAAAAGACTATTAATAAATGACACATATTTCATATACATTGGTAATAATTAAAATTATATAACAAGGGTCCATTGTTTATTTGTTCACAATAATCACATTTTTTTATGGTATAATAGATGTAAACAATTTTAATATTTTTCTTCTTCTCCATCACCAATTATTAGGTTACTTCTTCACTAAGAAACTAAGTTAAAAGACTATTAATTAATGACATATATTTCATATACTTTGGTAATAATTAAAATTATATAATGAGGATCGATAATATATTTATTCACCATACTCATATGGTATTATGGTATAATAGATATAAATAATTTCAATATTTTTCTTCTTCTCTGTCACAAAATTTTAGGTTACTTCATCACTAAGAAACTAAGTTAAAAGACTATTGATTAATGAAACATATTTCATATACATTGGTAATAATTAAAATTATATAACAAGGCTCCATAGTTTATTTGTTCTCCATAATCACATTGTTTTATGGTAAAATAGATGTAAACAATTTTAATATATTTCTTCTTCTCCATCACCAATTTTTAGGTTACTTCTTCAATAAGAAACTAAGTTAAAATACTATTAATTAATGACACATATTTCATATACGTTGGTAATAATTCAAAATATATAATGTGGCTCGATAGTATATTTATTTACCATACTCATATGGTTTTATGGTATAATAGATGTAAACAATTACAATATTTTTCTTCTTCTTTGTCACAAAATTGTAGGTTACTTCATCACTAAGAAACTAAGTTAAAAGACTATTAATTAATGACACATATTTCATATACATTGTTAATAATTAAAATTATATAATTAGGCT
>CATIWC010003721.1:5000-7500 GCA_948472305.1 Vicia faba
GGGCCAATTTTCCGAGCCACGCACACACGCGCGCGTCTCGTCCTCGTCCTCGTCCTCGTCCAAGTCCCAAGTCCCAATCGCGACATTTCGCGTCATTTCGCGCCGCGTTGCTTTTGCCCAAGGCAAAAATCACGTCGGATTGCGCCGTCCGTGACCACGACCGTCGCACCGCGCACCCCGATAAAATTTTGATCTTCGACCAACGGACGATTCGATGACGGGAACGCCAAAATTTGACATGATTTTGCGGCAAAACTTCGATCGCAACTCCCATGCCCCGCCGCCCGAACGTCCGTGACCAGGTCCGGACGAGCCACTCGGCCGGGCACGGGCACCGCAAAATTTTAGCAAATTTTTTTCTTCGCCCAAAGAACGATTCGATGGTTGGAATGCCAATATTTTATTGGGTTGTGCGGCAAAACTTCGATCGCAACTTCGATTCCGTCGACGGGACCATCCGTGGCATGCCACGGACCTTCCGTGTGGCCGGCACGGGCACGCAAAATCCAGCCAAATTTTGAATTTTTTTTATCATGAACGCTCGATTCGATGATGAAAATTCGATATTTGGATTGGATTTTGTGCGGGGGGTTGATGGATTTGCCATTGGAATCGTTTGGAACACCCATGGGCATGTTCCGTCTAGGCAGCATGTGGCCTGGCCTGGGCGTGCCTGGCCTGGGCGTGGCAAGGCCCCAGGCGGACCAGGCAAGGGCCTCCCCCTATATATGTTTGAACTGAAATCCTCACTTTGCCACCAAATTGGTCCCTTTTTCCCTGTAGACATAAATTTCTAGTTTGATGACTTAGACTTCGAATTTTTTCTTGATTTTTTGCATGCTCTTTAAACACAATATAAGAACCCCTCCCACCAAAAATTAGAATTTTTCGACTTCGGATGAATTAATTATGAATTTTCTAAGCGCCGGATTTTCAAGAACGGGAGCGGAGGCAAACGCGCCTTAGGAATGGAATTTCCCGATGATTTTTTGCATGGACATCTCAAATAACACATAGAAGGGATCTGCAAAGTTTCGTAGCGTTTCGATAACGTCTCGATTTATTTTGAATTTTCGTCCGAAACGCGTGTAATTGAGTTTTTTTCAAGGGGCGGAAGCAAACAAACGTCGGGCTACGGAATGAGTTCCGGTCTGGAATTTTTCATGCATTAATCTGCCACCAAATTGAGATGGCATGCCAAGTTTCATGCCATTCGGGCGATCCCTCGATATATTTCGGCTTTTCGCGTGTCGGGCCCCCGTGCGGTTTTTCCGACGGGAGCGGAGGCAAACGCGCCTTAGGGGAATAATCTCCCGATGGATTTTTGCATGCACTTCCCAAATAACACATTGAGAGTGTCCAAGGAGTTTCGTAGCGTTTCGACAAGCCCTCGGTCTACTTTCAATTTCCGACCGGAACGCGTGCGTGTGCGGTTTCTCATGAACGGGAGCGGAGGCAAACGCGCCTTAGGGAATAATCTCCCGATGAATTTTTGCATGGAAGTCCCAAATAACACATAGAAGGGATCTGCAAAGTTTCGTAGCGTTTCGACAATTTTGAATTTCCGGCCCGAACTGGGCCCCCCGTGCGGTTTTTCCGACGGGAGCGGAGGCAAACGCGCCTTAGGGGAATAATCTCCGATGGAGTTTTTGCATGCACTTCCCAAATAACACATTGAGAGTGTCCAAGGAGTTTCGTAGCGTTTCGACAAGCCCTCGGTCTACTTTCAATTTCCGACCGGAACGCGGTGCGTGTGCGGTTTCTCCATGAACGGGAGCGGAGGCAAACGCGCCTTAGGGGAATAATCTCCCGATGAATTTTTGCATGGAAGTCCCAAATAACACATAGAAGGGATCTGCAAAGTTTCGTAGCGTTTCGACAATTTTGAATTTCCGGCCCGAACGGGCCCCCGTGCGGTTTTTCCGACGGGAGCGGAGGCAAACGCGCCTTAGGGGAATAATCTCCCGATGGATTTTTGCATGCACTTCCCAAATAACACATTGAGAGTGTCCAAGGAGTTTCGTAGCGTTTCGACAAGCCCTCGGTCTACTTTCAATTTCGACCGGAACGCGTGCGTGTGCGGTTTCTCCATGAACGGGAGCGGAGGCAAACGCGCCTTAGGGGAATAATCTCCCGATGAATTTTTGCATGGAAGTCCCAAATAACACATAGAAGGGATCTGCAAAGTTTCGTAGCGTTTCGACAATTTTGAATTTCCGGCCCGAACGGGCCCCCGTGCGGTTTTTCCGACGGGAGCGGAGGCAAACGCGCCTTAGGGGAATAATCTCCCGATGGATTTTTGCATGCACTTCCCAAATAACACATTGAGAGTGTCCAAGGAGTTTCGTAGCGTTTCGACAAGCCCTCGGTCTACTTTCAATTTCCGACCGGAACGCGTGCGTGTGCGGTTTCTCCATGAACGGGAGCGGAGGCAAACGCGCCTTAGGGGAATAATCTCCCGATGAATTTTTGCATGGAAGTCCCAAATAACACATAGAAG
>CATIWC010003721.1:37500-40000 GCA_948472305.1 Vicia faba
GAAAAACCAACCCGAGCAACGGGGCCAATTTTCCGAGCCACGCACACACGCGCGCGTCTCGTCCTCGTCCTCGTCCTCGTCCAAGTCCCAAGTCCCAATCGCGACATTTCGCGTCATTTCGCGCCGCGTTGCTTTTGCCCAAGGCAAAAATCACGTCGGATTGCGCCGTCCGTGACCACGACCGTCGCACCGCGCACCCCGATAAAATTTTGATCTTCGACCAACGGACGATTCGATGACGGGAACGCCAAAATTTGACATGATTTTGCGGCAAAACTTCGATCGCAACTCCCATGCCCCGCCGCCCGAACGTCCGTGACCAGGTCCGGACGAGCCACTCGGCCGGGCACGGGCACCGCAAAATTTTAGCAAATTTTTTTCTTCGCCCAAAGAACGATTCGATGGTTGGAATGCCAATATTTTATTGGGTTGTGCGGCAAAACTTCGATCGCAACTTCGATTCCGTCGACGGGACCATCCGTGGCATGCCACGGACCTTCCGTGTGGCCGGCACGGGCACGCAAAATCCAGCCAAATTTTGAATTTTTTTTATCAAGAACGCTCGATTCGATGATGAAAATTCGATATTTGGATTGGATTTTGTGCGGGGGGTTGATGGATTTGCCATTGGAATCGTTTGGAACACCCATGGGCATGTTCCGTCTAGGCAGCATGTGGCCTGGCCTGGGCGTGGCCTGGCCTGGGCGTGGCAAGGCCCCAGGCGGACCAGGCAAGGGCCTCCCCCTATATATGTTTGAACTGAAATCCTCACTTTGCCACCAAATTGGTCCCTTTTTCCCTGTAGACATAAATTTCTAGTTTGATGACTTAGACTTCGAATTTTTTCTTGATTTTTTGCATGCTCTTTAAACACAATATAAGAACCCCTCCCACCAAAAATTAGAATTTTTCGACTTCGGATGAATTAATTATGAATTTTCTAAGCGCCGGATTTTCAAGAACGGGAGCGGAGGCAAACGCGCCTTAGGAATGGAATTTCCCGATGATTTTTTGCATGGACATCTCAAATAACACATAGAAGGGATCTGCAAAGTTTCGTAGCGTTTCGATAACGTCTCGATTTATTTTGAATTTTCGTCCGAAACGCGTGTAATTGAGTTTTTTTCAAGGGGCGGAAGCAAACAAACGTCGGGCTACGGAATGAGTTCCGGTCTGGAATTTTTCATGCATTAATCTGCCACCAAATTGAGATGGCATGCCAAGTTTCATGCCATTCGGGCGATCCCTCGATATATTTCGGCTTTTCGCGTGTCGGGCCCCCGTGCGGTTTTTCCGACGGGAGCGGAGGCAAACGCGCCTTAGGGGAATAATCTCCCGATGGATTTTTGCATGCACTTCCCAAATAACACATTGAGAGTGTCCAAGGAGTTTCGTAGCGTTTCGACAAGCCCTCGGTCTACTTTCAATTTCCGACCGGAACGCGTGCGTGTGCGGTTTCTCCATGAACGGGAGCGGAGGCAAACGCGCCTTAGGGGAATAATCTCCCGATGAATTTTTGCATGGAAGTCCCAAATAACACATAGAAGGGATCTGCAAAGTTTCGTAGCGTTTCGACAATTTTGAATTTCCGGCCCGAACGGGCCCCCGTGCGGTTTTTCCGACGGGAGCGGAGGCAAACGCGCCTTAGGGGAATAATCTCCCGATGGATTTTTGCATGCACTTCCCAAATAACACATTGAGAGTGTCCAAGGAGTTTCGTAGCGTTTCGACAAGCCCTCGGTCTACTTTCAATTTCCGACCGGAACGCGTGCGTGTGCGGTTTCTCCATGAACGGGAGCGGAGGCAAACGCGCCTTAGGGGAATAATCTCCCGATGAATTTTTGCATGGAAGTCCCAAATAACACATAGAAGGGATCTGCAAAGTTTCGTAGCGTTTCGACAATTTTGAATTTCCGGCCCGAACGGGCCCCCGTGCGGTTTTTCCGACGGGAGCGGAGGCAAACGCGCCTTAGGGGAATAATCTCCCGATGGATTTTTGCATGCACTTCCCAAATAACACATTGAGAGTGTCCAAGGAGTTTCGTAGCGTTTCGACAAGCCCTCGGTCTACTTTCAATTTCCGACCGGAACGCGTGCGTGTGCGGTTTCTCCATGAACGGGAGCGGAGGCAAACGCGCCTTAGGGGAATAATCTCCCGATGAATTTTTGCATGGAAGTCCCAAATAACACATAGAAGGGATCTGCAAAGTTTCGTAGCGTTTCGACAATTTTGAATTTCCGGCCCGAACGGGCCCCCGTGCGGTTTTTCCGACGGGAGCGGAGGCAAACGCGCCTTAGGGGAATAATCTCCCGATGGATTTTTGCATGCACTTCCCAAATAACACATTGAGAGTGTCCAAGGAGTTTCGTAGCGTTTCGACAAGCCCTCGGTCTACTTTCAATTTCCGACCGGAACGCGTGCGTGTGCGGTTTCTCCATGAACGGGAGCGGAGGCAAACGCGCCTTAGGGGAATAATCTCCCGATGAATTTTTGCATGGA
>CATIWC010003721.1:60000-62500 GCA_948472305.1 Vicia faba
GAACGCCAAAATTTGACATGATTTTGCGGCAAAACTTCGATCGCAACTCCCATGCCCCGCCGCCCGAACGTCCGTGACCAGGTGTCCGGACGAGCCACTCGGCCGGGCACGGGCACCGCAAAATTTTAGCAAATTTTTTTCTTCGCCCAAAGAACGATTCGATGGTTGGAATGCCAATATTTTATTGGGTTGTGCGGCAAAACTTCGATCGCAACTTCGATTCCGTCGACGGGACCATCCGTGGCATGCCACGGACCTTCCGTGTGGCCGGCACGGGCACGCAAAATCCAGCCAAATTTTGAATTTTTTTTATCAAGAACGCTCGATTCGATGATGAAAATTCGATATTTGGATTGGATTTTGTGCGGGGGGTTGATGGATTTGCCATTGGAATCGTTTGGAACACCCATGGGCATGTTCCGTCTAGGCAGCATGTGGCCTGGCCTGGGCGTGGCCTGGCCTGGGCGTGGCAAGGCCCCAGGCGGACCAGGCAAGGGCCTCCCCCTATATATGTTTGAACTGAAATCCTCACTTTGCCACCAAATTGGTCCCTTTTTCCCTGTAGACATAAATTTCTAGTTTGATGACTTAGACTTCGAATTTTTTCTTGATTTTTTGCATGCTCTTTAAACACAATATAAGAACCCCTCCCACCAAAAATTAGAATTTTTCGACTTCGGATGAATTAATTATGAATTTTCTAAGCGCCGGATTTTCAAGAACGGGAGCGGAGGCAAACGCGCCTTAGGAATGGAATTTCCCGATGATTTTTTGCATGGACATCTCAAATAACACATAGAAGGGATCTGCAAAGTTTCGTAGCGTTTCGATAACGTCTCGATTTATTTTGAATTTTCGTCCGAAACGCGTGTAATTGAGTTTTTTTCAAGGGGCGGAAGCAAACAAACGTCGGGCTACGGAATGAGTTCCGGTCTGGAATTTTTCATGCATTAATCTGCCACCAAATTGAGATGGCATGCCAAGTTTCATGCCATTCGGGCGATCCCTCGATATATTTCGGCTTTTCGCGTGTCGGGCCCCCGTGCGGTTTTTCCGACGGGAGCGGAGGCAAACGCGCCTTAGGGGAATAATCTCCCGATGGATTTTTGCATGCACTTCCCAAATAACACATTGAGAGTGTCCAAGGAGTTTCGTAGCGTTTCGACAAGCCCTCGGTCTACTTTCAATTTCCGACCGGAACGCGTGCGTGTGCGGTTTCTCCATGAACGGGAGCGGAGGCAAACGCGCCTTAGGGGAATAATCTCCCGATGAATTTTTGCATGGAAGTCCCAAATAACACATAGAAGGGATCTGCAAAGTTTCGTAGCGTTTCGACAATTTTGAATTTCCGGCCCGAACGGGCCCCCGTGCGGTTTTTCCGACGGGAGCGGAGGCAAACGCGCCTTAGGGGAATAATCTCCCGATGGATTTTTGCATGCACTTCCCAAATAACACATTGAGAGTGTCCAAGGAGTTTCGTAGCGTTTCGACAAGCCCTCGGTCTACTTTCAATTTCCGACCGGAACGCGTGCGTGTGCGGTTTCTCCATGAACGGGAGCGGAGGCAAACGCGCCTTAGGGGAATAATCTCCCGATGAATTTTTGCATGGAAGTCCCAAATAACACATAGAAGGGATCTGCAAAGTTTCGTAGCGTTTCGACAATTTTGAATTTCCGGCCCGAACGGGCCCCCGTGCGGTTTTTCCGACGGGAGCGGAGGCAAACGCGCCTTAGGGGAATAATCTCCCGATGGATTTTTGCATGCACTTCCCAAATAACACATTGAGAGTGTCCAAGGAGTTTCGTAGCGTTTCGACAAGCCCTCGGTCTACTTTCAATTTCCGACCGGAACGCGTGCGTGTGCGGTTTCTCCATGAACGGGAGCGGAGGCAAACGCGCCTTAGGGGAATAATCTCCCGATGAATTTTTGCATGGAAGTCCCAAATAACACATAGAAGGGATCTGCAAAGTTTCGTAGCGTTTCGACAATTTTGAATTTCCGGCCCGAACGGGCCCCCGTGCGGTTTTTCCGACGGGAGCGGAGGCAAACGCGCCTTAGGGGAATAATCTCCCGATGGATTTTTGCATGCACTTCCCAAATAACACATTGAGAGTGTCCAAGGAGTTTCGTAGCGTTTCGACAAGCCCTCGGTCTACTTTCAATTTCCGACCGGAACGCGTGCGTGTGCGGTTTCTCCATGAACGGGAGCGGAGGCAAACGCGCCTTAGGGGAATAATCTCCCGATGAATTTTTGCATGGAAGTCCCAAATAACACATAGAAGGGATCTGCAAAGTTTCGTAGCGTTTCGACAATTTTGAATTTCCGGCCCGAACGGGCCCCCGTGCGGTTTTTCCGACGGGAGCGGAGGCAAACGCGCCTTAGGGGAATAATCTCCCGATGGATTTTTGCATGCACTTCCCAAATAACACATTGAGAGTGTCCAAGGAGTTTCGTAGCGTTTCGACAAGCCCTCGGTCTACTTTCAATTTCCGACCGGAA
>CATIWC010003721.1:72500-75000 GCA_948472305.1 Vicia faba
GAACGGGAGCGGAGGCAAACGCGCCTTAGGGGAATAATCTCCCGATGAATTTTTGCATGGAAGTCCCAAATAACACATAGAAGGGATCTGCAAAGTTTCGTAGCGTTTCGACAATTTTGAATTTCCGGCCCGAACGGGCCCCCGTGCGGTTTTTCCGACGGGAGCGGAGGCAAACGCGCCTTAGGGGAATAATCTCCCGATGGATTTTTGCATGCACTTCCCAAATAACACATTGAGAGTGTCCAAGGAGTTTCGTAGCGTTTCGACAAGCCCTCGGTCTACTTTCAATTTCCGACCGGAACGCGTGCGTGTGCGGTTTCTCCATGAACGGGAGCGGAGGCAAACGCGCCTTAGGGGAATAATCTCCCGATGAATTTTTGCATGGAAGTCCCAAATAACACATAGAAGGGATCTGCAAAGTTTCGTAGCGTTTCGACAATTTTGAATTTCCGGCCCGAACGGGCCCCCGTGCGGTTTTTCCGACGGGAGCGGAGGCAAACGCGCCTTAGGGGAATAATCTCCCGATGGATTTTTGCATGCACTTCCCAAATAACACATTGAGAGTGTCCAAGGAGTTTCGTAGCGTTTCGACAAGCCCTCGGTCTACTTTCAATTTCCGACCGGAACGCGTGCGTGTGCGGTTTCTCCATGAACGGGAGCGGAGGCAAACGCGCCTTAGGGGAATAATCTCCCGATGAATTTTTGCATGGAAGTCCCAAATAACACATAGAAGGGATCTGCAAAGTTTCGTAGCGTTTCGACAATTTTGAATTTCCGGCCCGAACGGGCCCCCGTGCGGTTTTTCCGACGGGAGCGGAGGCAAACGCGCCTTAGGGGAATAATCTCCCGATGGATTTTTGCATGCACTTCCCAAATAACACATTGAGAGTGTCCAAGGAGTTTCGTAGCGTTTCGACAAGCCCTCGGTCTACTTTCAATTTCCGACCGGAACGCGTGCGTGTGCGGTTTCTCCATGAACGGGAGCGGAGGCAAACGCGCCTTAGGGGAATAATCTCCCGATGAATTTTTGCATGGAAGTCCCAAATAACACATAGAAGGGATCTGCAAAGTTTCGTAGCGTTTCGACAATTTTGAATTTCCGGCCCGAACGGCCCGTGCGGTTTTTCCGACGGGAGCGGAGGCAAACGCGCCTTAGGGGAATAATCTCCCGATGGATTTTTGCATGCACTTCCCAAATAACACATTGAGAGTGTCCAAGGAGTTTCGTAGCGTTTCGACAAGCCCTCGGTCTACTTTCAATTTCCGACCGGAACGCGTGCGTGTGCGGTTTCTCCATGAACGGGAGCGGAGGCAAACGCGCCTTAGGGGAATAATCTCCCGATGAATTTTTGCATGGAAGTCCCAAATAACACATAGAAGGGATCTGCAAAGTTTCGTAGCGTTTCGACAATTTTGAATTTCCGGCCCGAACGGGCCCCCGTGCGGTTTTTCCGACGGGAGCGGAGGCAAACGCGCCTTAGGGGAATAATCTCCCGATGGATTTTTGCATGCACTTCCCAAATAACACATTGAGAGTGTCCAAGGAGTTTCGTAGCGTTTCGACAAGCCCTCGGTCTACTTTCAATTTCCGACCGGAACGCGTGCGTGTGCGGTTTCTCCATGAACGGGAGCGGAGGCAAACGCGCCTTAGGGGAATAATCTCCCGATGAATTTTTGCATGGAAGTCCCAAATAACACATAGAAGGGATCTGCAAAGTTTCGTAGCGTTTCGACAATTTTGAATTTCCGGCCCGAACGGGCCCCCGTGCGGTTTTTCCGACGGGAGCGGAGGCAAACGCGCCTTAGGGGAATAATCTCCCGATGGATTTTTGCATGCACTTCCCAAATAACACATTGAGAGTGTCCAAGGAGTTTCGTAGCGTTTCGACAAGCCCTCGGTCTACTTTCAATTTCCGACCGGAACGCGTGCGTGTGCGGTTTCTCCATGAACGGGAGCGGAGGCAAACGCGCCTTAGGGGAATAATCTCCCGATGAATTTTTGCATGGAAGTCCCAAATAACACATAGAAGGGATCTGCAAAGTTTCGTAGCGTTTCGACAATTTTGAATTTCCGGCCCGAACGGGCCCCCGTGCGGTTTTTCCGACGGGAGCGGAGGCAAACGCGCCTTAGGGGAATAATCTCCCGATGGATTTTTGCATGCACTTCCCAAATAACACATTGAGAGTGTCCAAGGAGTTTCGTAGCGTTTCGACAAGCCCTCGGTCTACTTTCAATTTCCGACCGGAACGCGTGCGTGTGCGGTTTCTCCATGAACGGGAGCGGAGGCAAACGCGCCTTAGGGGAATAATCTCCCGATGAATTTTTGCATGGAAGTCCCAAATAACACATAGAAGGGATCTGCAAAGTTTCGTAGCGTTTCGACAATTTTGAATTTCCGGCCCGAACGGGCCCCCGTGCGGTTTTTCCGACGGGAGCGGAGGCAAACGCGCCTTAGGGGAATAATCTCCCGATGGATTTTTGCATGCACTTCCCAAATAA
>CATIWC010003721.1:95000-97500 GCA_948472305.1 Vicia faba
CCGCGTTGCTTTTGCCCAAGGCAAAAATCACGTCGGATTGCGCCGTCCGTGACCACGACCGTCGCACCGCGCACCCCGATAAAATTTTGATCTTCGACCAACGGACGATTCGATGACGGGAACGCCAAAATTTGACATGATTTTGCGGCAAAACTTCGATCGCAACTCCCATGCCCCGCCGCCCGAACGTCCGTGACCAGGTCCGGACGAGCCACTCGGCCGGGCACGGGCACCGCAAAATTTTAGCAAATTTTTTTCTTCGCCCAAAGAACGATTCGATGGTTGGAATGCCAATATTTTATTGGGTTGTGCGGCAAAACTTCGATCGCAACTTCGATTCCGTCGACGGGACCATCCGTGGCATGCCACGGACCTTCCGTGTGGCCGGCACGGGCACGCAAAATCCAGCCAAATTTTGAATTTTTTTTATCAAGAACGCTCGATTCGATGATGAAAATTCGATATTTGGATTGGATTTTGTGCGGGGGGTTGATGGATTTGCCATTGGAATCGTTTGGAACACCCATGGGCATGTTCCGTCTAGGCAGCATGTGGCCTGGCCTGGGCGTGGCCTGGCCTGGGCGTGGCAAGGCCCCAGGCGGACCAGGCAAGGGCCTCCCCCTATATATGTTTGAACTGAAATCCTCACTTTGCCACCAAATTGGTCCCTTTTTCCCTGTAGACATAAATTTCTAGTTTGATGACTTAGACTTCGAATTTTTTCTTGATTTTTTGCATGCTCTTTAAACACAATATAAGAACCCCTCCCACCAAAAATTAGAATTTTTCGACTTCGGATGAATTAATTATGAATTTTCTAAGCGCCGGATTTTCAAGAACGGGAGCGGAGGCAAACGCGCCTTAGGAATGGAATTTCCCGATGATTTTTTGCATGGACATCTCAAATAACACATAGAAGGGATCTGCAAAGTTTCGTAGCGTTTCGATAACGTCTCGATTTATTTTGAATTTTCGTCCGAAACGCGTGTAATTGAGTTTTTTTCAAGGGGCGGAAGCAAACAAACGTCGGGCTACGGAATGAGTTCCGGTCTGGAATTTTTCATGCATTAATCTGCCACCAAATTGAGATGGCATGCCAAGTTTCATGCCATTCGGGCGATCCCTCGATATATTTCGGCTTTTCGCGTGTCGGGCCCCCGTGCGGTTTTTCCGACGGGAGCGGAGGCAAACGCGCCTTAGGGGAATAATCTCCCGATGGATTTTTGCATGCACTTCCCAAATAACACATTGAGAGTGTCCAAGGAGTTTCGTAGCGTTTCGACAAGCCCTCGGTCTACTTTCAATTTCCGACCGGAACGCGTGCGTGTGCGGTTTCTCCATGAACGGGAGCGGAGGCAAACGCGCCTTAGGGGAATAATCTCCCGATGAATTTTTGCATGGAAGTCCCAAATAACACATAGAAGGGATCTGCAAAGTTTCGTAGCGTTTCGACAATTTTGAATTTCCGGCCCGAACGGGCCCCCGTGCGGTTTTTCCGACGGGAGCGGAGGCAAACGCGCCTTAGGGGAATAATCTCCCGATGGATTTTTGCATGCACTTCCCAAATAACACATTGAGAGTGTCCAAGGAGTTTCGTAGCGTTTCGACAAGCCCTCGGTCTACTTTCAATTTCCGACCGGAACGCGTGCGTGTGCGGTTTCTCCATGAACGGGAGCGGAGGCAAACGCGCCTTAGGGGAATAATCTCCCGATGAATTTTTGCATGGAAGTCCCAAATAACACATAGAAGGGATCTGCAAAGTTTCGTAGCGTTTCGACAATTTTGAATTTCCGGCCCGAACGGGCCCCCGTGCGGTTTTTCCGACGGGAGCGGAGGCAAACGCGCCTTAGGGGAATAATCTCCCGATGGATTTTTGCATGCACTTCCCAAATAACACATTGAGAGTGTCCAAGGAGTTTCGTAGCGTTTCGACAAGCCCTCGGTCTACTTTCAATTTCCGACCGGAACGCGTGCGTGTGCGGTTTCTCCATGAACGGGAGCGGAGGCAAACGCGCCTTAGGGGAATAATCTCCCGATGAATTTTTGCATGGAAGTCCCAAATAACACATAGAAGGGATCTGCAAAGTTTCGTAGCGTTTCGACAATTTTGAATTTCCGGCCCGAACGGGCCCCCGTGCGGTTTTTCCGACGGGAGCGGAGGCAAACGCGCCTTAGGGGAATAATCTCCCGATGGATTTTTGCATGCACTTCCCAAATAACACATTGAGAGTGTCCAAGGAGTTTCGTAGCGTTTCGACAAGCCCTCGGTCTACTTTCAATTTCCGACCGGAACGCGTGCGTGTGCGGTTTCTCCATGAACGGGAGCGGAGGCAAACGCGCCTTAGGGGAATAATCTCCCGATGAATTTTTGCATGGAAGTCCCAAATAACACATAGAAGGGATCTGCAAAGTTTCGTAGCGTTTCGACAATTTTGAATTTCCGGCCCGAACGGGCCCCCGTGCGGTTTTTCCGACGGGAGCGGAGGCAAACGCGCCTTAG
>CATIWC010003722.1:0-20000 GCA_948472305.1 Vicia faba
TTAAATTGAGTTTCGAACCTTAATTTTGTTTTGATCTTAATATAGTGAAATCATTGCATCTACTCAACTAGATCAAGTGATTATTTACCTTTTATAATTAGACAATTGGTCATCACTAATTAGTGTGTTATTGATTTGAGTAAACTGAGTATTGATCTCACACACGTTAGCTTTACGACGAGCCTCAATGAATTCCATGATGTTGTTGTTTTAGGGTGGAACTCAAGAGAGATAACGATCTATGACTGTATCAATATTGTGGTGACCAAAAGAAATTACCTTTTCACTAGGTGAGAATAAAACAAGAGAAATTTGTGCATCACATAGGGTGGAAAGTTCAATGGCTTTCTTAAAGAGTCCGCTACGTCGTCTTGAGAAAGTCACTTGCAGGTTACTCTCGTTCCTCATCTTTTTTATTTCGATCTTTTGACGACCTTGACTTTTCCTTCCGCATGACATGATTAAAGCACAAATGAAAGAAGATAAAAAGAGAGGTGGTATGTTTGTAATTTTAGATTAAGAAATAGCATATAGAAACTGTGTATGAAGGAGTCATTTTATAGTCAAATTTTGTGTGTATGCATTTTCTTTCTTGTATTGTGATTTGGGTTAGAAAACCAAATCGCGACAATATATTTCGAACGTCGCACTTTTTAGTAACATTTAATATTTACTACATTAAGAATTCTCATAAAATCTCTTTAAATATAGTTTATATGACTAAAAAATTAGTGCATGAAAAATGACGCTCTTTTGCCAATTTGTATATATTATACTTTATTTAGAACGGTTGATAAGTTGTATTTAAATATTTCCATGAATTTGATAATTCAACCATATTATTTATGTATTTATTTTTAAAAAGTCAAGAAATTCAAATACATTAGATGAATTTAACATTTCGTACATGATTAAATTATCCGCCACAAAATTTGTTTTATGTTTCTAACATATTTTTAAAAACTAATATATATATATATATATATATATATATATATATATATATATTATATATATATATATATATATATATATATATATATATATATATATATATATATATATATATATATATATATATATATATATATATATATATATATATATATAGGTTTGAAAAATATTATTCTAAGATTTTTCTAAAAATGATTAATTAACACATTTTGCAGGTTTTTACTTCACCCATTGTGGATAATTTTTACGTTAACCACTAGGGATGAGTACAATTTTTATCTCTAATTAAATTGAGTTTCGAACCTTAATTTTGTTTTGATCTTAATATAGTGAAATCATTGCTTCTACTCAACTAGATCAAGTGATTATTTACCTTTTATAATTAGACAATTGGTCATCACTAATTAGTGTGTTATTGATTTGAGTAAACTGAGTATTGATCTCACACACGTTAGCTTTACGACGAGCCTCAATGAATTCCATGATGTTGTTGTTTTAGGGTGGAACTCAAGAGAGATAACGATCTATGACTGTATCAATATTGTGGTGACCAAAAGAAATTACCTTTTCACTAGGTGAGAATAAAACAAGAGAAATTTGTGCATCACATAGGGTGGAAAGTTCAATGGCTTTCTTAAAGAGTCCGCTACGTCGTCTTGAGAAAGTCACTTGCAGGTTACTCTCGTTCCTCATCTTTTTTATTTCGATCTTTTGACGACCTTGACTTTTCCTTCCGCATGACATGATTAAAGCACAAATGAAAGAAGATAAAAAGAGAGGTGATATGTTTGTAATTTTAGATTAAGAAATGGCATATAGAAACTGTGTATGAAGGAGTCATTTTATAGTCAAATTTTGTGTGTATGCATTTTCTTTCTTGTATTGTGATTTGGGTTAGAAAACCAAATCGCGACAATATATTTCAAACGTCGCACTTTTTAGTAACATTTAATATTTACTACATTAAGAATTCTCATAAAATCTCTTTAAATATAGTTTATATGACTAAAAAATTAGTGCATGAAAAATGACGCTCTTTTGCCAATTTGTATATATTATACTTTATTTATAACGATTGATAAGTTGTATTTAAATATTTCCATGAATTTGATAATTCAACCATATTATTTATGTATTTATTTTTAAAAAGTCAAGAAATTCAAATACATTAGATGAATTTAACATTTCGTACATGATTAAATTATCCGCCACAAAATTTGTTTTATGTTTCTAACATATTTTTAAAAACTAATATATATATATATATATATATATATATATATATATATATATATATATATATATATATATATATATATATATATATATATATATATATATATATATATATATATATATATATATATATATAATATATATATATATATATATATATATATATATATATATATATATATAATATATATATATATATATATAATAGGTTTGAAAAATATTATTCAAAGATTTTTCTAAAAATGATTAATTAACATATTTTGCAGGTTTTTACTTCACCCGTTGTGAGGGATGAGTATAATTTTTTATCTCTAATTAAATTGCGTTTCGAACCTTAATTTTGTTTTTGATCTTAATATAGCTGAAATCATTGCATCTACTCGAACTAGATCAAGTGATTATTTACCTTTTATAATTAGGACAATTGGTCATCACTCAATTAGTGTGTTCTATTGATTTGAGTAAACTGAGTATTGATCTCACACACGTTAGCTTTACGACGAGCCCTCAATGAATTCCATGATGTTGTTGTTTTTAGGGGTGGAACTCAAGAGAGATAACGATCTATGACTGTATCCAATATTGTGGTGACCCAAAAGAAATTACCTGTTTCACTAGGTGAGGAATAAAACAAGAGAAAGTTTGTGCATCACATAGGGTGGAAAGTTCAATGGCTTTCTTAAAGAGTCCGCTACGTCGTCTTGAGAAAGTCACTTGCAGGTTACTCTCGTTCCTCATCTTTTTTATTTCGATCTTTTGACGACCCTTGACTTTTCCTTCCGCATGACATGATTAAAGCACAAATGAAAGAAGATAAAAAGAGAGGTGGTATGTTTGTAATTTTTAGATTAAGAAATAGCATATAGAAACTGTGTATGAAGGAGTCATTTTATAGTCAAATTTTTGTGTGTATGCATTTTCTTTCTTGTATTGTGATTTGGGTTAGAAAACCAAATCGCGACAATATATTTCAAACGTCGCACTTTTTAGTAACATTTAATATTTACTACATTAAGAATTCTCATAAAATCTCTTTAAATATAGTTTATATGACTAAAAAAATTAGTGCGATGAAAAATGACGCTCTTTTGCCAATTTGTATATATTATACTTTATTTACGAACGATTGATAAGTTGTATTTAAATATTTCCATGAATTTGATAATTCAACCATATTATTTATGTATTTATTTTTAAAAAGTCAAGAAATTCAAATACATTAGATGAATTTAACATTTCGTACATGATTAAATTATCCGCCACAAAATTTGGTTTTATGTTTCTAACATATTTTTAAAAACTAATATATATAGTATATATATATATATATACTATATATATAGATATATATATAACTATATATATATATATATATATATATATCTATATATATACTATATATATTATATATATATATATATATAGATATATATATATATATACTATATATATATATATATAGGTTTGAAAAATATTATTCTAAGATTTTTCTAAAAATGATTAATTAACACATTTTGCAGGTTTTTTACTTCACCCATTGTGGATAATTTTTACGTTAACCACTAGGGATGAGTACAATTTTTATCTCTAATTAAATTGAGTTTCGAACCTTAATTTTGTTTTGATCTTAATATAGTGAAATCATTGCTTCTACTCAACTAGATCAAGTGATTATTTACCTTTTATAATTAGACAATTGGTCATCACTAATTAGTGTGTTATTGATTTGAGTCAAACTGAGTATTGATCTCACACACGTTAGCTTTACGACGAGCCTCAATGAATTCCATGATGTTGTTGTTTTAGGGTGGAACTCAAGAGAGATAACGATCTATGACTGTATCAATATTGTGGTGACCAAAAGAAATTACCTTTTCACTAGGTGAGAATAAAACAAGAGAAATTTGTGCATCACATAGGGTGGAAAGTTCAATGGCTTTCTTAAAGAGTCCGCTACGTCGTCTTGAGAAAGTCACTTGCAGGTTACTCTCGTTCCTCATCTTTTTTATTTCGATCTTTTGACGACCTTGACTTTTCCTTCCGCATGACATGATTAAAGCACAAATGAAAGAAGATAAAAAGAGAGGTGATATGTTTGTAATTTTAGATTAAGAAATGGCATATAGAAACTGTGTATGAAGGAGTCATTTTATAGTCAAATTTTGTGTGTATGCATTTTCTTTCTTGTATTGTGATTTGGGTTAGAAAACCAAATCGCGACAATATATTTCAAACGTCGCACTTTTTAGTAACATTTAATATTTACTACATTAAGAATTCTCATAAAATCTCTTTAAATATAGTTTATATGACTAAAAAATTAGTGCATGAAAAATGACGCTCTTTTGCCAATTTGTATATATTATACTTTATTTAGAACGATTGATAAGTTGTATTTAAATATTTCCATGAATTTGATAATTCAACCCATATTATTTATGTATTTATTTTTAAAAAGTCAAGAAATTCAAATACATTAGATGAATTTAACATTTCGTACATGACTAAATTATCCGCCACAAAATTTGTTTTATGTTTCTAACATATTTTTAAAAACTAATATATATATATATATATATATATATATATAGGTTTGAAAAATATTATTCAAAGATTTTTCTAAAAATGATTAATTAACACATTTTGCAGGTTTTTACTTCACCCATTGTGGATAATTTTTACGTTAACCACTAGGGATGAGTACAATTTTTATCTCTAATTAAATTGAGTTTCGAACCTTAATTTTGTTTTGATCTTAATATAGTGAAATCACTGCATCTACTCAACTAGATCAAGTGATTATTTACCTTTTATAATTAGACAATTGGTCATCACTAATTAGTGTGTTATTGTTGGCTCTTAAATTCGACACCTTTGTTTTGATTGATATCAGCCATTAAAGCTGAAAGATGCTTTCGACTGGCTAAGTCTGTCGAAGTGACCGTCGAAAGATGGTAAAAGTATTTAGAAGATTTCTTCCAAGGAAGAAGGCTGATTGCCTTCGACGTCGAAGGAATTTTCGTCGAAGATGTCTCTTGATGAAAGTGTTCGATGGTCCAGAGTGGAGCAGTTTGAAATTCAAAGCTTTGGAGGGAAAACGGTTTCCAGCAGTTACTACGTGCAAACGTGCAAGGATCTGGAGCGTCGAGCATGGAGAACGTGCCAAGTGGATTGATCTCGAAGCAGTGTAACTGCCCGACGGTTACTTGGAATGTTTTAGTATAAATAGGAGTAGACATGTAGTTTCTCGCGTGTGTTCACAATTATATACAAAGTCACTCATTTAGATTCGAGTACCCAGCGTGTGAGAAAGAATTGTTGAGAAATGTATGTGTGAAACACCAATTTTATCAATTAAAGTCATTTACTTTCCCAGAATTTTACTTGCTTTTCTCTTTACATTTCCTGTCGAACCTTTACCTTAAAGCCTTGTTTATTTTACCAAGTCTTTCCTTTATGCAATTTACTTGAAACCTTTTATTTAAAGCCTTATCCAACTTAATCAAACTTCAAAATCAACCTATGTCCATAGGATCAATCTGATCGATCCTGCGAGTAACCAAATAAGTAACCATTTGGAGGATCAGCGGTTGTTTACCAAAACCCAAGGTAAACAAATTGGCACACCCGGTTGGACTGTGTGTTGATTGTTGAAAATAATCTCATCTTTTCGAGTTGTATGTTATTGAGGAGTGGTAGAATATACACTAACGACAACAATACTGCCAGAAGAAGGGAAGAGATGGCGAATCCGCCAAACAATAACGAAATCCCACAAACGAGTGTGGGAGCAACGGTTAGTATGACCGTAAGTGAAGCGACAAACGTTGGTTCGACACCAGCAGTGTCGGTCACAACCACGGGGCCAATAACTTCGTTAACAGGCCCCAGAATACCTTTGGGAACTCCACCACCAAGGGGAAATATAGGCACAAGGCCTGTGGTTCCCCCAGGATTTATTCCATTCTATGGTATGCCAACTTCTGAAGTGGCAAGCCTGACGAATGCTGCGTCCACTTTTTCAGACCCTTTCGTGAGTGCCTCTTCGCCACTCCAAGGCTCTGGAGTAGGCATGGCGAATAGAAATAGGACCCAACTCTTAGGAGGAACGTCCCAAGTAGCCCATGGCCTTACAAATGCCTCGACAGCAGTCTTGAGGCAACAAATGGACGAAAGCAACCATGATATGGTGCAAATGTTGGCACAAACGTTGAGTACAATGCTAAACCCTCTAATACAAAACACTACTCAATCGAATCAGCAAGTTACAGTGCAAATGACGCGTTTGGCTGACTTCTTTGGAGTACCCCCACCTATTCGACAGCCCCAAAGGGCGCAAATAAGGGGAAATCAGGGGATATTTGTAGAGGAAGAAACCACCATTAACCAGGCTCAACAGCCTGTCGAACAACCTGTCGAAGAACCTAGGGTAATAGCCCCAGAGGTAAGGTTAGTTAACAGAAACCAAAATGCTGACGAAGTGGTTCAGCATATCCAATACCAAAACATGGGTTTGGAAAACAATCTGGCAACCATGATCGAAAGGATCATGACTCAGAATGGGATGAACATGGGCTTTCGAAGGCCCAACTTTACATCTCCATTGTCAGAATACGTGTTACAAACCGATTTACCTCCTAGATGCAAAGTCCCCAAATTTACTAAGTTCTCAGGGGACACGACAGAATCTACTGTCGAGCATGTGGCGAGATACTTGATCGAAGCAGGAGACATTTCGAATAACGAAAACCTAAGGATCAAGTACTTCCCAAGTTCTTTAACCAAGAACGCTTTTACTTGGTTTACAACTCTCCCCCCCAATTCGATCCATCATTGGACCCAGTTGGAAAGATTGTTCCATGAACAATTCTACATGGGGCAAACCAAGATAAGCCTAAAAGAACTGGCCAGTGTGAAGAGACGTTTCACTGAACCTATAGACGAATATCTGAATAGGTTTAGGTTGCTCAAGGCGAGATGTTTTACACAAGTGCCAGAACATGAGTTGGTCGAAATAGCCGCAGGCGGTTTAGATTATTCCATTAGGAAGAAGCTAGACACCCAGTACCTAAGAGACATGGCCCAACTGGCCGATAGAGTTCGACAGGTCGAACGCCTCAAAGCTGAAAAAGCTAAGGCAACGAAAACTCACAAGAGAGAGAGAATAGCGTACGTTGAGATGGATGACGAAGATCTAGAATCCTTCGACGATACTTTAGCTGTCGAAGAAGGAGAAGTCGATTTAGCAGAACTAAAACAAGGGCCACCATACTCTTGTAAACAGTTAGTCCCCTCAAATGGGAAAAATCCCATTGGTCCAGACAGGACCAACGATAGGTTCCCAAAAAAGACTTATAGTTTTGACATCACAAAATGTGATGAAATATTCGACTTGCTAGTTAAAGATGGCCAAATGATAGTACCCCCTGGGGTAAAAGTGCCTCCTCTTGATCAAAGAAAGAAGAGAGGTTTTTGCAAATATCATAATTTTTTGGGCCATAAAACTTCTCAATGTTTTCTTTTCAGGAATCTTGTGCAAGACGCTATTGAGGAAGGGAGATTAAAGTTTGCTGACAAATCCCCCATGGCTATCGACTCCAATCCACTGAAGGCTGAAGCTCACTATGCTGAACCCTCTGAGGTGAACATGATAGAGGCAACCAGGATCCAGTCGAAGAAGCCAGGAATTACCATGGTCGAAGTCTCAAAGGACCACGTCAACATGCCAATCTTTGGCAGTTTTTCTGGAAATTTATCCAGGAAGACAATTGAAGCTGTCCAGGAAGCGGTCGAAGGCCCGAAGTCGAAGACTGCTGAAGCACAAAAAACTGGACCAAAGCCCAGTTCCCACTTGGCCACTGTTCAAGGCCAGACGGAGAATCTGGAGACACAAATGAAGCAGTTAACTCTTGCTAGCAAAGATACAATGAATATCAACATGGTTGAACTTTCTGATCCAAAAGCATCAGAAGAAGCCATAAGGCAAGAGCAGGCTAATAAGACGGCTTTCCCTCGGGAAAACGAAAACTTGGCAGATTTTTTACAAAGATGCCAGGAAAAGAAATCAGAGGTGATGCTGTGTCCAAGATGCAGTTCGATCTTTGATAAAAAAGCTACTGAGCACATTCAAGGCGTGAGAGCAGCGAATAAGAGAAGGGAGAATGCTAACCTTCGACATGATCCCAGAAGGGGTTCTAATCAAGACAAGAGGCCATTGACTTTTAGGCCTCCAACAAATGTGCCAGTAGACACTTGGTACAAAACTTCTGGCCGAAAAAGGCCAAGTGAGGAGAAATGGCATTCTTTCGATGTGCCAAGAGGTTCCTCTTTAACTCAAAAGAAAGAGCCTCAAGTTGCTGCACCTAAGGTTACTCAAGTGTCCAGCAACTACAAGGGTAAAAACCCTATGTCTCGATCTCAATGGAGGAGATATCAAAGGAGACGAAAAGCTGAAAGGGAGGCTGCCAACGAACCTAAGGCAAAAACTAGTTCGAATGTTCCTCAAAGGAAACAAAGGAAGCCTCTAGAGAGAGAACCAGTTACCAACAGGCTAGTTTGGCCTAACCAAAGTGAAGTCGAAGACGAAGATGATGCTGAGTCTGACGATACTTTGGATATAATGGTGAATATTGTTTCAGTACTGCCCAGGGAATTCAATCGACAGGTAGAAGTCGAAGCAAGTGACTGGGAGGTGGAACAAGAAATGGCCAAACATAGGCCAGTGTGCTATTTTGTCATGGACAATGGCACTACTGAGGAACAAAATGGCTTCTTCGAGCCACCTACAGAGGCGATGAAGAATCACCTCAAGCCTTTGTTCATAAGGGCTAAGCTCGAAGAGACTACTGTGAATAAAATATTGGTCGATTGTGGGGCAACTATCAATATTATCCCTCACTCTATGCTAAGGAAGATTGGCAAAAGAGATGAGGAAATTAAACCTCACAATATGGTCCTGTCGAACTATGAGGGCGGCATTGGGACCACCATGGGAGTGATCCAGCTAGATATCAAAGTTGGGTCCATCCTTCGACCAACGATGTTCATGGTCATATCGGCCAAACCTAACTACAACCTTTTGTTAGGCCGTGAGTGGATTCATGGTGTAGGCGCTGTGCCTTCATCGATGCACCAAAGACTGCTGCTATGGCGTCCAGATGGGATGGTCGAAAACATAGAGGCAGATCAAAGCTACTACCTTGGCGAAGTGAATCACTTGGGTGTGGCAGATTTCGACAAAAACTTGGCTCACATAGGGCCATGTCCAACACCTGACTTCGACATGGCGCCAGCGCCAAACACCTTTTGTTCCCTATACCTGCATCCTGAGCATGGTTTCCAATGGGACAGAGAAGACTTGTCCCACATAGACTTCAGTGGGCTAACTGATATCCAACCAACTGGTTGGGGAAGTGAATTCAGTGATAATGACTGAGTCACAATCTTTGAAGCGAATTTCGGCTTATGTAGCCGAACCAAGATGATAACGGCTCTCGAAGCCGAAGTAAAGTACATGGCCACACAGGCCAATGATCAACAATTATCTGCTATTGGCCCAGGAAAGGATTTCGATCCAAAACCCCCTGATATCATGCCAGAAGAAATGCAGGAACAGAGGCTCGACGCCATCTATGACGATGAGCCTTTGGGCTTCGAAAAGGATCCCTTGGCGAACAACATTAAGATGTTAGCACAAGACCCTTTAGAAGAAATCAACTTAGGCGAAGGATCAGAGAAAAGGCCAACTTACATCAGCGCCAAAATTGATCCAGAACTTAGGTTGGAAGTAATCCAATTGCTGAAAGAGTTTAAAGACTGTTTTGCATGGGATTATGAAGAAATGCCTGGTCTCGACAGAGGATTGGTAGAAATTCAGTTGCCAATCAAACCTGGGAAGAAGCCTATCAAGCAAAATCCAAGGCGCTTCGCTCCAGAAATACTGTCGAAGATCAAAACGGAGGTCGAAAGACTTCTGAAATGCAAATTCATCTGTGTTACAAGGTATGTCGAATGGATTGCAAATATTGTGCCAGTAATTAAGAAAAATGGCACATTAAGGGTGTGCATAGATTTCAGAGATTTGAATGCTGCCACCCCCAAAGATGAATATCCTATGCCTGTGGCGGAAATGCTAGTCGATTCTGCCGCTGGCTATGAATACCTGAGTATGCTCGATGGTTATTCAGGATATAATCAAATATTCATTGCTGAAGAGGATGTGTCGAAAACAGCTTTTCGATGCCCTGGGGCCTTAGGCACTTACGAATGGGTAGTGATGCCTTTTGGCCTAAAAAACGCTGGGGCAACGTACCAGCGAGCAATGAATACTATCTTCCATGATTTTATTAACACTTTTATGCAAGTTTATATTGATGATATTGTTATAAAATCTGTTTCCAGGAAGAGTCACATTGACCACCTTCGACAATCATTCGAAAGAATGAGAGAACATGGTCTGAAGATGAACCCTTTGAAGTGTGCGTTCTGTGTGAAAGCTGGAGATTTCTTGGGCTTCGTTGTCCACAAGAAAGGAATCGAAATCAATCAGAACAAGACGAAGGCAATTCTGGAAGCGAAAGCGCCATCGAATAAGAAGGAATTGCAATCTCTCTTAGGAAAGATAAATTTCTTAAGGAGGTTTATATCTAACCTAAGTGGGAAAGCTCAGGCCTTTTCACCCTTACTTCGACTGAATAAAGAGGGGTTCGAATGGGGGCAGGAGCAACAAGAAGCCTTCGACAAAATCAAAGGATACCTCACTAAGCCACCTATTTTGGTGCCTCCTTGTAGCAATAGGAGTATGAGATTGGACATAGCTGCATCTGACAAAACTCTGGGAAGTATGTTAGCCCAAGAGGATGAAAATGGAGTCGAAAGACCCATTTACTATCTCAGTCGAGTTTTGAATGATGCAGAAACTAGATATAGCGAAGTTGAAAAATTGTGTCTATGTCTGTATTTTTCTTGTACAAAACTCAAGCAATATATAAAACCGGTTGATGTTTATGTTTCGTCTCATTTTGATGTTTTCAAGTATATGTTGTCGAAACCTATCTTGCATAGTCGAATTGGCAAGTGGGCATTAGCATTAACTGAATACTCCTTGACCTTTATGCCTCTTAAGGCAGTAAAAGGACAAGTGGTTGCAGATTTCATAGTCGACCACTCAATTCAAGTCGAGGATATTAATTATGTGGAGATAGAACCTTGGAAATTCTACTTCGATGGTTCCAGCCATAAAGATGGTACAGGAGTAGGAGTCTTGATTATTTCTCCAGATAAAATTCCAACAACATTCAAGTACAAAATAGCAGGTTCTTGTTCGAACAATGAGGCTGAGTATGAAGCTCTAATTACTGGCCTTGAGATATTGTTGGAATTGGGGGCAACTCGAGTCGAAATAATGGGAGATTCAGAGTTAGTCATCAAGCAAGTCACAAAGGAATATAAATGCATAAGGGAGAATCTCATTATGTACTTTGTGATAGCAAATCGTTTATTGAAACAATTTGAAACGGTCAATATTCGACACATACCCAGAGTCGAAAATCAAATAGCCAATGACTTGGCACAAATTGCATCTGGGTATAAGATTTCAAAAACGAGATTACAAAGAGCAATCGAAGTTCGAGAGAAGATAAAAGCAACTTGTCTATCACCAACAGACTTGGAATCGACGAGACTAGGTTATGCTGATCACAGTAACTTCGAGATTTCGTTCATTGATAATTTGTCAGAGCAAGATTGGAGGAAACCCATTGTGGACTATCTTCAAAATCCAGGAGCTTCGACAGAACGAAAAACAAAATACAGGGCGTTGAGTTTTGTACTCATGGGTAATGAGTTATTCAAGAAGACGCCTGAAGGGGTGTTGCTGAAATGTTTAAGTGAAACTGAAGCATACATAGCCCTTTCGACTACGCATGCTGGGGCATGTGGGGCTCACCAAGCAGGCCATAAGATGAAATGGTTGTTGTTTCGACAAGGACTATATTGGCCCACTATGCTGAAAGATTGTGTTGAGTTCGCCAAAGGTTGCCAAGAGTGTCAAGTTCATACAGGCATCCAACATGTACCAGCAAGCGAACTTCACTCGATAGTGAAGCCTTGGCCCTTTAGAGGATGGGCGTTGGATCTCATTGGAGAGATTCGACCAGCATCATCAAAGAGTCAGAAATACATATTGGTAGGCATTGATTATTTTACTAAGTGGATCGAAGTTATCCCTTTAGTCAATGTGGACCAAGAAAATGTCATTGAATTTATTCAAAAGAACATTATCTTTAGATATGGAATTCCTGAGACAATAACAACTGATCAAGGGTCAGTTTTCACTGGTCGAAAGATGCAGGAATTTGCTCAGGAAACAGGTTTCAAACTCCTAACATCCACGCCTTATTATGCACAGGCGAATGGTCAAGTCGAAGCAGCTAACAAAGTGGTGATTGGCTTGATAAAGAAACATGTTGGGAAGAAACCAAAGAATTGGCATAAGACGTTAGACCAGATTTTATGGGCTTGTCGAACGTCCCCAAAAGAAGCCACTGGTACAACACCATATAGGCTAACTTTTGGCCATGATGCAGTGTTGCCAGCAGAAATTTGTCTTCAATCTGCAAGGGTTCAGAGGCATTATGATATTCCTTCTGAGGTTTATTGGAACATGATGTTAGACGAACTGGTGGATTAAGACAAAGAGAGATTACACGCTCTCGACTTACTCAGGCTTCAGAAGAAAAGAGTAGAAGACTCTTATAATAAAAAGGTAAAACCTAAGGTATTTTTGCCTGAAGAACTAGTTTGGAAGGTAATTCTTCCCATGGATCGAAGGGATCGAAGCATGGGGAAATGGTCACCCAAATGGGAAGGACCCTTCAGAGTTATCCAAACTTTTTCTGGTGGAGCCTATGAAGTCGAAGAGTTAAGTGGAGATAAAAGGCTCTTGAGAGTAAATGGTAAATATTTGAAAAAATACAAACCTATACTTCAAGAGATAAAAATAAAATAATAAAAAGCAAGTCTAAATTAACCATAAAAATGCCAAAATGGAAATTTTTATTAATTTCAGCCAAGATGGCAATTGTTGTCGAATAACGATTACAGAAGATGGTTACAAAAGAGAACCAATCAAAAGGTAAGGGAGTTCCTGAGTCGAAGATACTTGGCGTGCTGCAGCTCCAACCTCTTCTTGCACCAGGAGTTTTCCTGCACTAGTTTGGCAATTTGAGCGTCGAGGCTTTGGGCCCTCTCAGCGAATTCCAGGCCTTGTTTGATCTCAGTCTGGCTCTCAGTGTCTGAGATGGTCGAAAGAATTTCCTCCTTGAGTACGGTGTTGGCGTTTATCTTCGCCTCTATCTCTGCGATTTGTGCCCGGAAGGAGACATTCTCTCGATCAATGGCATCAAGTCTCTCCTGTGCAGACGCTTTTTGTTTCGACAACTCAGCAATTCGAGAAGTCGAATCTGAGACAGCAGTCCACGCAGATGAGCTTTTGCCATACAGCACTTCAAGCTGACTGTTAAACCCTCTTTGGCGCCTGTAATCCGCTGAGACCTGATCAATCATAGAGTGTAACTCCATGATCAAGTCTGAGATTTCTGGGGCTACAGCTTCAAAGTCGACAGCATTCAAGACCTCTTTTAAGCATGATGGAGCAGTGGGGTCCCCCTCTAAAGTCTTCATCAAGTCCCTCTTGAAGAACTGGGCCTTAACCTTCGCCAATGCATCATCAAGAGGAGAAGTTTCAGTAGACTTCCCCGACAGGGTAGGAATTTCCTGACTAGTGTCAGATGAACTCTTACTCTCGATGATTGCATTGAGGTAGCTAACAGGATCAGTCTGTTTCAAGAGTTCCAAGTCCTCTTTTGACCTGTGCTTCGAGGAGGTAACCCTTGCAATAGTATTATCTTGGGTTTGAGGTTCTTGAGTGCTAAGTGCCTCGACTGGTTGCTCTTCGACTCTGACTGAGGCAGTACCAGCATCGACTTGTGGTTCTTCGTTAGCATCACCCTGGGGTCCTTCGCCAGCGTCATTTTGTGGCTCTTCGCTAGCGTCACCCAGGTGTCCTTCGCCAGTACCACCTTGGTTCTCTTCGTCGGCATCATTTTGATTTTCTTCGACATCATTGCCTTGGTCCCTTTCTTCTTGATTCTCTTCTGACAAATCCACCACCTGGACCGTTTCGTGCTGTTGTTCCTCCACTGGCTGTTGTTCCTCCACCATAGGTTCCTCTGTTGTTTTCTCCACTGTTTCAGCATTGGCCTCATTCTCAGTATGGGCTTCGTCATTGCCCAAGTCTTTTTCCTGAGGCCTGCTAAGTTCAGCAGATTCCAGCGTTTCTGAGGTCCTTGGCGGAGAACTCTCAGTGGTGTCCTGAAAAGGGAAAAGAGACAAATCTTCAGATGTCGAAAGAGACACAATCGAATACGGGTATTTATGCCTAAGTTATAAAAAAGGTCTAAGGGATTACCTGTGGATTAGCTCCAGCCCCAGGGCTGGAATTGTCACTTTCGACAGGTTTGTTAAGAAGAACGTTCAGTTCCTCCTCAGTTGGCTCCTCGATGATCACTGGAGGTGGCCTAGGCTTTCTCACAGCGACCTTTATTCTGACGGTTCGACCTTCAGGAGCAGGAGCAGGAACAGAAGCATCCTTCGTTAACTTTCGCCTTTTTAAGGGGGCAGGAGGGGAATCACTCTCTTCATCACTCCCAGATTCGACCACCAGTCCTGGCCGTTTCTTGGGCGAAGGTGCCTAGAAAACCAATGGGAATTCGATTTAATAATTACATCGAAAATCAAAATCGAAAGCTAGAAGAAAAATGAAGAAAGTCTGGTTACCGATATAGGAGGCCTCTTCGAAGAGCCTTCCCCCTGTTGGTTGCCTGTGGTCTTCGCCGGCGCTATAGTCTTCGCCGGCGGTGGAGGTTTTGTTGAAGGGACTCCTCCCTGTTGACCTTCTGTAGCCTTCTTGGCTACAGGCTTTCGAACAACTGAAAGCAAAAGAAAAGTTAACAGGCTAGCAGTCGAAGAGAAAGACAAAAAGTAATGTGAGAGCATGAACTTACATTTCTTTACTTTGTCCAACACAAGGACAAAAGACTTCTGCAACTCAGCCATGAAGTCCTTCTCGTCGAAGAAGTACTCAGCATAATAACTTCTCCACCACTCCTCGAAGGACGGTGAACAAAGAAAATTAAGCTGGTAGTTAAACAGCGAGAGGATTGTTCGACCAGCATATCTTCCTATATGCTTGATGGCAGCTTCTTCTGTATAATCGTTGCAGAAGTACAACATTGACTTCTCTCTTTGAAAAATCGGAGAAGGTAGGGTTTGGATAATACCAAACTGGCGAGATACCAGATTTGGTTGGTAGGCGATCAGACTCAGATGAGTCTTAGAACTCTTGAATCGAAGAGGCATGATCCTTGGTGTAAGGAACGCCTCCCAAAGTACTGTATGCTCATTAACATTGGGACCACTCGACTCCTTTGGATGTGGCCTTGTGAACCATGCTGGCCCCACCCTCCGTTGAGCAAATGGAGCCATAGTTGAAACAAATTCCTTCCTTCGAGCGAACATCAGAACGAAGTTGGTGAAGGTTTGTTGAAACTCCAGTCCATCTTCTACAGGTGTCAGCAGAGCCAGCCTGATTCCTTCGATGCGTCTATTTGCTATCGCTGGAGCTTGTTCATTTATCTGAACCTTCTTGGGCAAGAAAGATTCGAAAGTGGCGTTGAGCCACAGTTGAAGTAGCCAAAAAGGCCCAGCGAGTAGCAAATTGGCCCTGTCCTCGATATGTTTCAGAAGAGTGGCCCCATTGCTGATCGAGTCATAAAGACTGGCCAGAATCAGTTCTGCCAAACAGATGTTTTGGCGGTGATGCAGTTGGGTAGCAAGAGTGACCATCTTTTTGGTCACCTGCAGAGACTTCGAGCAAAACACAAAGCGAGTTAGCCATAAGGCTAGAAACGCTATGTGTTCGACATCCGACACCGCGTCTGTCGACCTGTCGTGATAATGGTTGATAAAAGTGGTGTATGTTGGCTTGGTCTCAGAGAAGCCAATTTGGTCCTCCGACATCTCCTCCGGATCGAAGTAATCTCCGGTTGGTCGAAGGCCAGTAATAGCGGCCACGTCGAAGAGTGTGGGGGTTAACATCCCACATGGAAGATGAAAAGTAAAATGGGAGTAGTCCCAGAACAACAGTGAAGCTATCAGCATCTCTGGGGAGTAGTTCAAACCCGTCTTCGACAGCATCACTAAGTCGAAGATTCCCATATCCTTCCAGATCGAGGTTTGATGTTTCTCCAACTTTGTTAGCCAAGCAACATAATCGGAGGTCAGATTAGGGCAAGACCTGAAGACCCTAACCCCTCTGTTGAAGAAGTGGAGGTCGATTTTTTCACGAGTAGGGTCTTCGTTGTCTTCTGCGTCTTTCTTGGCACATGCTACTGGCTTGAGTTTCTCGACGATTGGGAAATAGCTCTTGATCTTCAGAGCTTCAGAGATGCTTGGATTCATGGGGCCAGACATTGCGAAGATCTGGTTGGAGTATCCAACCGGGATCATCAAGTGGCGCGAGTAAGCATCGCGAACGGAGATGTCAGAAGGTTCAGGAACCCTTCGTTTGCCTGTAGAGTTTACTACCGGAGCAGTGACGAAGACCTTGGGTTTAACATGTTCAGTTGGTGCGTTAGCACTGGGAGCAGTAGAAGCAGAGGCCATTGTTGAGTTTGGAGATGAAGTGAAAGAGGAAGTGTTTTCTGTGAAGATAACAAGTTTGTATGGAAACAAGGAAGTTTGAAGGCTAGTTGGCGTAAAAAGTCCCACAATGGGATATTCACTGCTATTTATAGTAGTGGGAAAAATCCCCAATAACGAGGACATTAAATGCCATTTAATGCTGCAGGAGTTAGTGGGACGCGTGGCAGCCCCCTGTTGTTTTGGCCGTTTCTGCAGAAACAGAGGGACGCAGCGTGCGTCCTCGTTTTTGGGATTTGTCATAATGACAAATTCTGAAATGACGTTTGGTACTGCACGCCGTACTGAAAGTGACGTCCTAGGATCAAATCAATGATGGTTTCTTGGGATTGCCAATAGTTGGTAAAAAGCAACAAAAAGTGCACAAGTTAACTTGTGACTAAGTGTGGAAAGACAGGTGTCGAATGGCGTTTCAAAGAATGCCTTTTTCTTTCAGAGTCGAAATAAGGCATTCTTGGGGGGCAATTTGTTGGCTCCTAAATTCGACACCTTTGTTTTGATTGATATCAGCCATTAAAGCTGAAAGATGCTTTCGACTGGCTAAGTCTGTCGAAGTGACCGTCGAAAGATGGTAAAAGTATTTAGAAGATTTCTTCCAAGGAAGAAGGCTGATTGCCTTCGACGTCGAAGGAATTTTCGTCGAAGATGTCTCTTGATGAAAGTGTTCGATGGTCCAGAGTGGAGCAGTTTGAAATTCAAAGCTTTGGAGGGAAAACGGTTTCCAGCAGTTACTACGTGCAAACGTGCAAGGATCTGGAGCGTCGAGCATGGAGAACATGCCAAGTGGATTGATCTCGAAGCAGTGTAACTGCCCGACGGTTACTTGGAATGTTTTAGTATAAATAGGAGTAGACATGTAGTTTCTCGCGTGTGTTCACAATTATATACAAAGTCACTCATTTAGATTCGAGTACCCAGCGTGTGAGAAAGAATTGTTGAGAAATGTATGTGTGAAACACCAATTTTATCAATTAAAGTCATTTACTTTCCCAGAATTTTACTTGCTTTTCTCTTTACATTTCCTGTCGAACCTTTACCTTAAAGCCTTGTTTATTTTACCAAGTCTTTCCTTTATGCAATTTACTTGAAACCTTTTATTTAAATCCTTATCCAACTTAATCAAACTTCAAAATCAACCTATGTCCATAGGATCAATCTGATCGATCCTGCGAGTAACCAAATAAGTAACCATTTGGAGGATCAGCGGTTCTTTACCAAAACCCAAGGTAAACAGTTATTGATTTGAGTAAACTGAGTATTGATCTCACACACGTTAGCTTTACGACGAGCCTCAATGAATTCCATGATGTTGTTGTTTTAGGGTGGAACTCAAGAGAGATAACGATCTATGACTGTATCAATATTGTGGTGACCAAAAGAAATTACCTTTTCACTAGGTGAGAATAAAACAAGAGAAATTTGTGCATCACATAGGGTGGAAAGTTCAATGGCTTTCTTAAAGAGTCCGCTACGTCGTCTTGAGAAAGTCACTTGCAGGTTACTCTCGTTCCTCATCTTTTTTATTTCGATCTTTTGACGACCTTGACTTTTCCTTCCGCATGACATGATTAAAGCACAAATGAAAGAAGATAAAAAGAGAGGTGGTATGTTTGTAATTTTAGATTAAGAAATGGCATATAGAAACTGTGTATGAAGGAGTCATTTTATAGTCAAATTTTGTGTGTATGCATTTTCTTTCTTGTATTATGATTTGGGTTAGAAAACCAAATCGCGACAATATATTTCAAACGTCGCACTTTTTAGTAACATTTAATATTTACTACATTAAGAATTCTCATAAAATCTCTTTAAATATAGTTTATATGACTAAAAAATTAGTGCATGAAAAATGACGCTCTTTTGCCAATTTGTATATATTATACTTTATTTAGAACGATTGATAAGTTGTATTTAAATATTTCCATGAATTTGATAATTCAACCATATTATTTATGTATTTATTTTTAAAAAGTCAAGAAATTCAAATACATTAGATGAATTTAACATTTCGTACATGATTAAATTATCCGCCACAAAATTTGTTTTATGTTTCTAACATATTTTTAAAAACTAATATATATATATATATATATATATATATATATATATATATATATATATATATATATATATATATATATATATATATATATATATATATAATAGGTTTGAAAAATATTATTCAAAGATTTTTCTAAAAATGATTAATTAACATATTTTGCAGGTTTTTACTTCACCCGTTGTGGATAATTTTTACGTTAACCACTAGGGATGAGTACAATTTTTATCTCTAATTAAACTGAGTTTCGAACCTTAATTTTGTTTTGATCTTAATATAGTGAAATCATTGCATCTACTCAACTAGATCAAGTGATTATTTACCTTTTATAATTAGACAATTGGTCATCACTAATTAGTGTGTTATTGATTTGAGTAAACTGAGTATTGATCTCACACACGTTAGCTTTACGACGAGCCTCAATGAATTCCATGATGTTGTTGTTTTAGGGTGGAACTCAAGAAAGATAACGATCTATGACTGTATCAATATTGTGGTGACCAAAAGAAATTACCTTTTCACTAGGTGAGAATAAAACAAGAGAAATTTGTGCATCAGATAGGGTGGAAAGTTGAATGGCTTTCTTAAAGAGTCCGTTACGTCGTCTTGAGAAAGTCACTTGCTGGTTACTCTCGTTCCTCATCTTTTTTATTTCGATCTTTTGACGACCTTGACTTTTCCTTCCGCATGACATGATTAAAGCACAAATGAAAGAAGATAAAAAGAGAGGTGGTATGTTTGTAATTTTAGATTAAGAAATGGCATATAGAAACTATGTATGAAGGAGTCATTTTATAGTCAAATTTTGTGTGTATGCATTTTCTTTCTTGTATTGTGATTTGGGTTAGAAAACCAAATCGCGACAATATATTTCAAACGTCGAACTTTTTAGTAACATTTAATATTTACTACATTAAGAATTCTCATAAAATCTCTTTAAATATAGTTTATATGACTAAAAAATTAGTGCTTGAAAAATGACGCTCTTTTG
>CATIWC010003723.1:0-12500 GCA_948472305.1 Vicia faba
AGTAACAATAACAATAACAATAACATGAACAATAACAATAACAATAACAATAACAATAACAATAGAAACAACAATAACAATAACAATAACAATAACAATAACAATAACAATACAAATAACAATAACAATAATAATAACAATAACAATAACAATAACATGAACAATAACAATAACAATAACAATAAAAATAACAATAACAATAATAATAACAATAACAATAACAATAACAATAACAATAAGAATAACAATAACAATAACATGACATGACAATAACAATAACAATAACAATAGAAACAACAATAACAATAACAGGAACAATAACAATAACAATAACAATGAACAATAACAATAACAATAACATTAACAATAACAATAACAATAACATAACAATAACAATATACAATAACAATAACAATAACAATAACAATAACAATAACAATAACAATAACAATAACAATAACAATACAATAACAATAACAATAACAATAACAATAACAATAACAATAATCAATAACAATAACAATAACAATAACAATAACAATAACAATAACAATAACAATAACAATAACAATAACAATAACAATAACAATAACAATAAAATAACAAGAACACTAACAATAACATAATAATAAGAATAACAATAACAATAAGAATAACAATATTAATAATAATAATAACAATAACAATAAAAATAACAATAATAATAATAATAACAATAACAATAATAATAACAATAACAATAACAATAACATGAACAATAACAATAACAATAAAAATAACAATAACAATAACAATAATAATAACAATAACAATAACATGAACAATAACAATAACAATAACAATAACAATAGAAACAACAATAACAATAACAATAACAATAACATGAACAATAACAATAACAATAACAATACAAATAACAATAACAATAATAATAACAATAACAATAACAATAACATGAACAATAACAATAACAATAACAATAAAAATAACAATAACAATAATAATAACAATAACAATAACAATAACAATAACAATAAGAATAACAATAACAATAACATGAACATGAACAATAACAATAACAATAACAATAGAAAACAACAATAACAATAACAATAACAGGAACAATAACAATAACAATAACATGAACAATAACAATAACAATAACAATAACAATAACAATAGAAATAACAAGAACAATAACATTAACAATAACAATAATAATAACAATAACAATAACATGAACAATAACAATAAAAATAACAATAACAATAAAAATAACAATAACAATAATAATAACAATAACAATAACAATAACAATAACAATAACAATAATAATAACAGTAACAATAACAATAACATGAACAATAACAATAACAATAACAATAACAATAACAATTTAAACAACAATAACAATAACAATAACAATAACAGGAACAATAACAATAACAATAACATGAACAATAACAATAACAAAACAATAGAAATAACAAGAACAATAACATTAACAATAACAATAACAATAACAATAACAATAACAATAACAATAACAATAACAATAACAATAACAATAACAATAATAATAACAATAACAATAACAATAAACATATACATGAACAATAACAATAACAATAACAATAAAAATAACAATAACAATAATAATAACAATAATAATAAGAATAACAATAAGAATAACAATAACAATATTAATAATAATAATAACAATAAAAATAAAAATAACAATAATAATAACTAATAACAATAACAATAACAATAACAATAATAATACTAATAACAATAACAATAACAATAACAATAACAATAACAATAATAATAACAATAATAATAACAATAACAATAACAATAACAATAACAATAACAATAACAATAACAATAACAATAACAATAACAATTATAATAATAATAAGAATAATGACAAAAACAATAATAAACTAAAAATAAAAACAATAAAAATAATGATAACAATAAACAATAATAACAATAATAATAATAATAACAATAACAATAACAATAACAATAATTATAATAACAATAACAATAACAATAACAATAACAATAATAATAACAATAACAATAACAATAACATGAACAATAACAATAACAATAACAATAAAAATAACAATAACAATAATAATAACAATAACAATAACAATAACAATACAATAACAATAATAATAACAGTAACAATAACAATAACATGAACATAACAATAACAATAACAATAACAATATAAACAACAATAACAATAACAATAACAGGAACAATAACAATAACAATAACAATAACAATAACAATAACAATATCAATAACAATAACAATAACAATAACAATAACAATAATAATAACAATAACAATAACAATAACATGAACAATAACAATAACAATAACAATAAAAATAACAATAACAATAATAATAACAATAATAATAAGAATAACAATTACAATAAAAATAACAATATTAATAATAAAATAACAATAACAATAAAAATAACAATAATAATAATAATAACAATAACAATAACAATAACAATAATAATACTAATAACAATAACAATAACAATAACAATAACAATAACAATAATAATATCAATAACAATAACAATAACAATAACAATAACAATAACAATAACAATAACAATAACAATAACAATAACAATAACAATAACAATAACAATAACAATAACAATAACAATAACAATAACAATAACAATAACAATAACAATAACAATAACAATAACAATTATAATAATAATAAGAATAATGACAAAAACAATAATAAAACAAAACAAAAACAATAAAAATAATGATAACAATAACAATAATAACAATAATAATAATAATAATAACAATAACAATAAACAATAACAATAACAATAACAATAATAATAACAATAACAATAACAATAACATAACAATAATAATAACAATAACAATAACAATAACAATAACATGAACAATAACAATAACAATAACAATAAAAATAACAATAACAATAATAATAACAATAACAATAACAATAACAATAACAATAATAATTACTATGTAACAATAACAATAACATGAACAATAACAATAACAATAACAATAACAATATAAACAACAATAACAATAACAATAACAAGAACAATAACAATAACAATAACAATAACAATAACAATAACAATATCAATAACAATAACAATAACAATAACAATAACAATAACAATAATAATAACAATAACAATAACAATAACATGAACAATAACAATAACAATAACAATAAAAATAACAATAACAATAATAATAACAATAATAATAAGAATAACAATAAACAATAACCTAATAACAATAATAATAAGAATAACAATAACAATAAAATAACAAATATTAATAATAATAATAACAATAACAATAAAAATAACAAATAACAATAACAATATTAATAACAATAACAATAACAATAATAATAAAAATAATAATAATAACAATAACAATAACAATAACAATAATAATAACCATAATAATAACAATAACAATAACAATAACAATAACAATAACAATATAATAACAATAACAATAACAATAACAATAACAATAACAATAACAATAACAATAACAATAACAATAACAATAACAATAACAATAACAATAACAATAACAATAACAATAACAATAACAATAACAATTATAATAATAATAAGAATAATGACAAAAACAATAATAAAACAAAAACAAAAACAATAAAAATAATGATAACAATAACAATAATAACAATAACAATAATAATAACAATAACAATAACAATAACAATAACAATAATTATAATAACAATAACAATAACAACAATAATAACAATAATAATAACAATAACAATAACAATAACAATAACATGAACAATAACAATAACAATAACAATAACAATAACAATAACAATAACAATAATAATAACAATAACAATAACAATAACAATAACATGAACAATAACAATAACAATAACAATAAAAATAACAATAACAATAATAATAACAATAACAATAACAATAACAATAATAATAACAGTAACAATAACAATAACATGAACAATAACAGTAACAATAACAATAACAAAACAATATAAACAACAATAACAATAACAATAACAGGAACAATAACAATAACAATAACAATAACAATAACAATAACAATATCAATAACAATAACAATAACAATAACAATAACAATAACAATAATAATAACAATAACAATAACAATAACATGAACAATAACAATAACAATAAAAATAAAAATAACAATAACAATAATAATAACAATAATAATAAGAATAACAATAAGAATAAGAATAACAATATTAATAATAATAATAACAATAAAAATAAAAATAACAATAATAATAATAATAACAATAACAATAACAATAACAATAATAATACTAATAACAATAACAATAACAATAACAATAACAATAACAATAACAATAATAATAACAATAATAATAACAATAACAATAACAATAACAATAACAATAACAATAACAATAACAATAACAATAACAATAACAATAACAATAACAATAACAATAACAATTATAATAATAATAAGAATAATGACAAAAACAATAATAAAACAAAAACAAAAACAATAAAAATAATGATAACAATAACAATAATAACAATAATAATAATAATAACAATAACAATAACAATAATTATAATAACAATAACAATAACAATAACAATAACAATAATAATAACAATAACAATAACAATAACAATAACATGAACAATAACAATAACAATAACAATAAAAATAACAATAACAATAATAATAACAATAACAATAACAATAACAATAACAATAATAATAACAGTAACAATAACAATAACATGAACAATAACAATAACAATAACAATAACAATAACAATATAAACAACAATAACAATAACAATAACAATAACAGGAACAATAACAATAACAATAACAATAACAATAACAATAACAATAACAATAACAATAACAATATCAATAACAATAACAATAACAATAACAATTACAATAAAAATAACAATAACAATAATAATAACAATAATAATAAGAATAACAATAAAAATAAGAATAACAATATTAATAATAATAATAACAATAACAATAAAAATAACAATAATAATAATAATAACAATAACAATAACAATAACAATAACAATAACAATAACAATAACAATAACAATAACAATAACAATAACAATAACAATAACAATAACAATAACAATAACAATTATAATAATAATAAGAATAATGACAAAAACAATAATAAAACAAAAACAAAAACAATAAAAATAATGATAACAATAACAATAATAATAATAATAACAATAACAATAACAATAACAATAACAATAACAATAATTATAATAACAATTACAATAACAATAACAATAACAATAACAATAACAATAACAATAACAATAACATGAACAATAACAATAACAATAACAATAAAAATAACAATAACAATAATAATAACAATAACAATAACAATAACAATAATAATAACAGTAACAATAACAATAACATGAACAATAACAATAACAATAAAAATATAAACAACAATAACAATAACAATAACAGGAACAATAACAATAATAAGAATAATAACAATAACAATAACAATTATAATAACAATAACAATAACAATAACAATAACAAATATAATAACAATAACATTAACAATAACATGAACAATAACAAAACAATAACAATAAAAATAACAATAACAATAATAATAACAATAATAATAACAATAACAATAACAATAAGAATAACAATATTAATAATAATAATAATAACAATAACAATAAAAATAACAATAATAATAACAATAACAATAACAATAACAATAACAATAACAATATTAATAACAATAACAATAACAATAATAATAAAATAATAATAATAATAATAATAATAACAATAACAATAACAATAACAATAATAATAATCATAATAATAACAATAATAATAACAATAAAAATAACAATATAATAACAATAACAATAACAATAACAATAACAATAACAATAACAATAACAATAACATTAACAATAACAATAACAATAACAATAACAATAACAATAATAATACAATAACAATAACAATAACAATAACAATAATAATACTAATAACAATAACAATAACAATAACAATAACAATAACAATTATAATAATAATAAGAATAATGACAAAAACAATAATAAAACAAATACAAAAACAATAAAAATAATGATAACAATAACAATAATAACAATAATAATAATAATAACAATAACAATAACAATAACAATAATTATAATAACAATAACAATAACAATAACAATAACAATAACAATAATAATAACAATAACAATAACAATAACAATAACAATAACATGAACAATAACAATAACAATAACAATAAAAATAACAATAACAATAATAATAACAATAACAATAACAATAACAATAATATAACAGTAACAATAACAATAACATGAACAATAACAGTAACAATAACAATAACAATATAAACAACAATAACAATAACAATAACAGGAACAATAACAATAACAATAACAATAACAGGAACAATAACAATAACAATAACAATAACAATAACAATAACAATAACAATAACAATAACAATAACAATAACAATAATAATAACAATAACAATAACAATAACAATAACATGAACAATAACAATAACAATAACAATAAAAATAACAATAACAATAATAATAACAATAATAATAAGAATAACAATAAGAATAACAATAACAATAACATGAACAATAACAATAACAATAACAATAAAAATAACAATAACAATAATAATAACAATAACAATAACAATAACAATAATAATACTAATAACAATAACAATAACAATAACAATAACAATAACAATAATAATAACAATAATAATAACAATAACAATAACAATAACAATAACAATAACAATAACAATAACAATAACAATAACAATTATAATAATAATAAGAATAATGACAAAAACAATAATAAACTAAAAACAAAAAACAATAAAAATAATGATAACAATAACAATAATAACAATAATAATAATAATAACAATAACAATAACAATAACAATAATTATAATAACAATAACAATAACAATAACAATAACAATAATAATAACAATAACAATAACAATAACATGAACAATAACAATAACAATAACAATAAAAATAACAATAACAATAATAATAACAATAACAATAACAATAACAATAACAATAACATAATAATAACAGTAACAATAACAATAACATGAACAATAACAATAACAATAACAATAACAATATAAACAACAATAACAATAACAATAACAGGAACAATAACAATAACAATAACAATAACAATAACAATAACAATATCAATAACAATAACAATAACAATAACAATAACAATAATAATAACAATAACAATAACAATAACATGAACAATAACAATAACAATAACAATAACAATAACAATAACAATTATAATAATAATAAGAATAATGACAAAAACAATAATAAAACAAAAACAAAAAACAATAAAAATAATGATAACAATAACAATAATAACAATAATAATAATAATAACAATAACAATAACAATAACAATAACAATAATTATAATAACAATTACAATAACAATAACAATAACAATAATAATAACAATAACAATAACAATAACAATAACATGAACAATAACAATAACAATAACAATAAAAATAACAATAACAATAATAATAACAATAACAATAACAATAACAATAACAATAATAATAACAGTAACAATAACAATAACATGAACAATAACAATAACAATAACAATAACAATATAAACAACAATAACAATAACAATAACAAGAACAATAACAATACCAATAACAATAACAATAACAATATCAATAATAATGAACAATAACAATAACAATAACAAATATAATAACAATAACAATAACAAATATAATAACAATAACAATAACAATAACATGAACAATAACAATAACAATAACAATAAAAATAACAATAACAATAATAATAACAATAATAATAAGAATAACAATAACAATAAGAATAACAATAACATGAACAATAACAATAACAATAACAATAAAAATAACAATAACAATAATAATAACAATAATAATAAGAATAACAATAACAATAGAATAACAATATTAATAATAATAATAACAATAACAATAAAAATAACAATAATAATAACAATAACAATAACAATAACAATAACAATAACAATATTAATAACAATAACAATAACAATAATAAAAAAAAAAATAATAATAATAATAATAACAATAACAATAACAATAACAATAATAATAATCATAATAATAACAATAAAATAACAATATAATAACAATAACAATAACAATAACAATAACAATAACAATAACAATAACAATAACAATAACAATAACAATGACAATAACAATAACAATAACATTAACAATAACATTAACAATAACAATAACAATAATAATAATAATAACAATAACAATAACAATAACAATAATAATACTAATAACAATAACAATAACAATAACAATAACAATAACAATTATAATAATAATAAGAATAATGACAAAAACAATAATAAAACAAATACAAAAACAATTAAAATAATGATAACAATAACAATAATAACAATAATAATAATAATAACAATAATAATAACAATAACAATAATAATACTAATAACAATAACAATAACAATAACAATAACAATAACAATAACAATAATAATAACAATAATAATAACAATAACAATAACAATAACAATAACAATAACAATAACAATAACAATAACAATAACAATAACAATAACAATAACAATAACAATTATAATAATAATAAGAATAATGACAAAAACAATAATAAAACAAAAACAAAAACAATAAAAATTAATGATAACAATAACAATAATAACAATAATAATAATAATAACAATAACAATAACAATAACAATAATTATAATAACAATAACAATAACAATAACAATAACAATAATAATAACAATAACAATAACAATAACAATAACATGAACAATAACAATAACAATAACAATAAAAATAACAATAACAATAATAATAACAATAACAATAACAATAACAATAACAATAATAATAACAGTAACAATAACAATAACATGAACAATAACAATAACAATAACAATAACAATAACAATATAAACAACAATAACAATAACAATAACAGGAACAATAACAATAACAATAACAATAGCAATAACAATAACAATAACAATAACAATAACAATATCAATAACAATAACAATAACAATAACAATAACAATTACAATAAAAATAACAATAACAATAATAATAACAATAATAATAAGAATAACAATAACAATAAGAATAACAATATTAATAATAATAATAACAATAACAATAAAAATAACAATAATAATAATAATAACAATAACAATAACAATAACAATAATAATACTAATAACAATAACAATAACAATAACAATAACAATAACAATAACAATAACAATAACAATAACAATACAAATAACAATAACAATAATAATAACAATAACAATAACAATAACATGAACAATAACAATAACAATAACAATAAAAATAACAATAACAATAATAATAACAATAACAATAACAATAACAATAACAATAAGAATAACAATAACAATAACATGAACATGAACAATAACAATAACAATAACAATAGAAACAACAATAACAATAACAGGAACAATAACAATAACAATAACATGAACAATAACAATAACAATAACATTAACAATAACAATAACAATAACAATAACAATAACAATAACAATAACAATAACAATAACAATAACAATAACAATAACAATAACAATAACAATAACAATAACAATAACAATAACAATAACAATAACAATAACAATAACAATAACAATAACAATAACAATAAAAATAACAAGAACACTAACAATAACAATAATAATAAGAATAACAATAACAATAAGAATAACAATATTAATAATAATAATAACAATAACAATAAAAATAACAATAATAATAATAATAACAATAACAATAATAATAACAATAACAATAACAATAACATGAACAATAACAATAACAATAAAAATAACAATAACAATAACAATAATAATAACAATAACATTAACAATAACAATAACAATAACAATAATAATAACAGTAACAATAACAATAACAATAACATGAACAATAACAATAACAATAACAATAACAATAGAAACAACAATAACAATAACAATAACAATAACATGAACAATAACAATAACAATAACAATACAAATAACAATAACAATAATAATAACAATAACAATAACAATAACATGAACAATAACAATAACAATAACAATAAAAATAACAATAACAATAATAATAACAATAACAATAACAATAACAATAACAATAAGAATAACAATAACAATAACATGAACATGAACAATAACAATAACAATAACAATAGAAACAACAATAACAATAACAATAACAGGAACAATAACAATAACAATAACATGAACAATAACAATAACAATAGAAATAACAAGAACAATAACATTAACAATAACAATAATAATAACAATAACAATAACATGAACAATAACAATAAAAATAACAATAACAATAAAAATAACAATAACAATAACAATAATAATAATAATAACAGTAACAATAACAATAATAATAACAGTAACAATAACAATAACATGAACAATAACAATAACAATAACAATAAAAATATAAACAACAATAACAATAACAATAACAGGAACAATAACAATAATAAGAATAATAACAATAACAATAACAATTATAATAACAATAACAATAACAATAAAATAACAAATATAATAACAATAACATTAACAATAACATGAACAATAACAATAACAATAACAATAAAAATAACAATAACAATAATAATAACAATAATAATAAGAATAACAATAACAATAAGAATAACAATATTAATAATAATAATAATAACAATAACAATAAAAATAACAATAATAATAACAATAACAATAACAATAACAATAACAATAACAATATTAATAACAATAACAATAACAATAATAATAAAAATAATAATAATAATAATAATAATAACAATAACAATAACAATAACAATAATAATAATCATAATAATAACAATAATAATAACAATAAAAATAACAATATAATAACAATAACAATAACAATAACAATAACAATAACAATAACAATAACAATAACATTAACAATAACAATAACAATAACAATAACAATAACAATAATAATAACAATAACAATAACAATAACAATAACAATAATAATACTAATAACAATAACAATAACAATAACAATAACAATAACAATTATAATAATAATAAGAATAATGACAAAAACAATAATAAAACAAATACAAAAACAATAAAAATAATGATAACAATAACAATAATAACAATAATAATAATAATAACAATAACAATAACAATAACAATAATTATAATAACAATAACAATAACAATAACAATAACAATAACAATAATAATAACAATAACAATAACAATAACAATAACATGAACAATAACAATAACAATAACAATAAAAATAACAATAACAATAATAATAACAATAACAATAACAATAACAATAATAATAACAGTAACAATAACAATAACATGAACAATAACAGTAACAATAACAATAACAATATAAACAACAATAACAATAACAATAACAGGAACAATAACAATAACAATAACAATAACAATAACAATAACAATAACAATAACAATAACAATAACAATAACAATAACAATAACAATAACAATAACAATAACAATAACAATAACAATAACAATAACAATAACAATAACAATAACAATAACAATAACATGAACATGAACAATAACAATAACAATAACAATAAAAATAACAATAACAATAATAATAACAATAATAATAAGAATAACAATAAGAATAACAATAACAATATTAATAATAATAATAACAATAAAAATAAAAATAACAATAATAATAATAATAACAATAACAATAACAATAACAATAATAATACTAATAACAATAACAATAACAATAACAATAACAATAACAATAATAATAACAATAATAATAACAATAACAATAACAATAACAATAACAATAACAATAACAATAACAATAACAATAACAATAACAATAACAATTATAATAATAATAAGAATAATGACAAAAACAATAATAAACTAAAAACAAAAACAATAAAAATAATGATAACAATAACAATAATAACAATAATAATAATAATAACAATAACAATAACAATAACAATAATTATAATAACAATAACAATAACAATAACAATAACAATAATAATAACAATAACAATAACAATAACATGAATAATAACAATAACAATAACAATAAA
>CATIWC010003723.1:15000-20000 GCA_948472305.1 Vicia faba
ATAAAAATAACAATAATAATAATAATAACAATAACAATAACAATAACAATAATAATACTAATAACAATAACAATAACAATAACAATAACAATAACAATAACAATAACAATAACAATAACAATAACAATAACAATAACAATAACAATAACAATAACAATAACAATAACAATAACAATAAAAATAACAATAACAATAACAATAACAATAACAATAACAATAACAATAACAATAACAATAACAATAACAATAACAATAATAATAACAATAATAATAACAATAACAATAACAATAACAATAACAATAATAATAACAATAACATTAACAATAACAATAACAATAACAATAATAATAACAGTAACAATAACAATAACAATAACATGAACAATAACAATAACAATAACAATAACAATAACAATAGAAACAACAATAACAATAACAATAACAATAACAATAACAATAACAATAACAATACAAATAACAATAACAATAATAATAACAATAACAATAACAATAACATGAACAATAACAATAACAATAACAATAAAAATAACAATAACAATAATAATAACAATAACAATAACAATAACAATAACAATAAGAATAACAATAACAATAACATGAACATGAACAATAACAATAACAATAACAATAGAAACAACAATAACAATAACAGGAACAATAACAATAACAATAACATGAACAATAACAATAACAATAACATTAACAATAACAATAACAATAACAATAACAATAACAATAACAATAACAATAACAATAGAAACAACAATAACAATAACAATAACAATAACATGAACAATAACAATAACAATAACAATACAAATAACAATAACAATAATAATAACAATAACAATAACAATAACATGAACAATAACAATAACAATAACAATAAAAATAACAATAACAATAATAATAACAATAACAATAACAATAACAATAACAATAAGAATAACAATAACAATAACATGAACATGAACAATAACAATAACAATAACAATAGAAACAACAATAACAATAACAATAACAGGAACAATAACAATAACAATAACATGAACAATAACAATAACAATAACAATAACAATAACAATAGAAATAACAAGAACAATAACATTAACAATAACAATAATAATAACAATAACAATAACATGAACAATAACAATAAAAATAACAATAACAATAACAATAAAAATAACAATAACAATAATAATAACAATAACAATAACAATAACAATAACAATAACAATAATAATAACAGTAACAATAACAATAACATGAACAATAACAATAACAATAACAATAACAATAACAATTTAAACAACAATAACAATAACAATAACAATAACAGGAACAATAACAATAACAATAACATGAACAATAACAATAACAAAAACAATAGAAATAACAAGAACAATAACATTAACAATAACAATAACAATAACAATAACAATAACAATAACAATAACAATAACAATAACAATAACAATAACAATAACAATAACAATAACAATAACAATAACAATAACAATAACAATAACAATAACAATAACAATAACAATAACAATAACAATAACAATAACAATAACAATAACAATAACAATAACAATAACAATAACAATAACAATAACAATAATAATAACAATAACAATAACAATAACAATAAAAATAAAAATAACAAGAACACTAACAATAACAATAATAATAAGAATAACAATAACAATAAGAATAACAATATTAATAATAATAATAACAATAACAATAAAAATAACAATAATAATAATAATAACAATAACAATAACAATAACAATAATAATACTATTAACAATAACAATAACAATAACAATAACAATAACAATAACAATAACAATAATAATAACAATAATAATAACAATAATAATAACAATAACAATAACAATAACAATAACAATAACAATAACAATATTAATAACAATAACAATAACAATAACAATAATAATAAAAATAATAATAATAATAATAATAACAATAACAATAACAATAACAATAATAATAACCATAATAATAACAATAATAATAACAATAAAAATAACAATATAATAACAATAACAATAACAATAACAATAACAATAACAATAACAATAACAATAACAATAACAATAACAATAACAATAACAATAACAATAACAATAACAATAACAATAACAATAACAATAACAATAACAATAACAATAATAATAACAATAACAATTATAATAATAATAAGAATAACAATAACAATAACATGAACATGAACAATAACAATAACAATAACAATAGAAACAACAATAACAATAACAATAACAATAACAATAACAATAACAATATTAATAACAATAACAATAACAATAATAATAAAAATAATAATAATAATAATAATAACAATAACAATAACAATAACAATAACAATAACAATAACAATAATAATAAAAATAATAATAATAATAATAATAACAATAACAATAACAATAACAATAACAATAATAATAACCATAATAATAACAATAATAATAACAATAAAAATAATAATAACAATAACAATAACAATAACAATAACAATAACAATAACAATAACAATAACAATAACAATAACAATAACAATAACAATAACAATAACAATAACAATAACAATAACAATAACAATAACAATAACAATAACAATAACAATAACAATAACAATAACAATAACAATAACAATAACAATAACAATAACAATAACAATAACAATAACAATAACAATAACTATAACAATAACAATAATAATAACAATAACAATTATAATAATAATAAGAATAATGACAAAAACAATAATAAAACAAAAACAAAAACAATAAAAATAATGATAACAATAACAATAATAACAATAATAATAATAATAACAATAACAATAACAATAACAATAACACTAATTATAATAACAATTACAATAACAATAACAATAACAATAATAATAACAATAACAATAACAATAACAATAACATGAACAATAACAATAACAATAACAATAAAAATAACAATAACAATAATAATAACAATAAGAATAACAATAACAATAACAATAATAATAACAGTAACAATAACAATAACATGAACAATAATAATAATAATAACAATAACAATATAAACAACAATAACAATAACAATAACAGGAACAATAACAATAACAATAACAATAACAATAACAATAATAATAATAATAACAATAATAATAACAATAACAATAACAATAACAATAACAATAATAATAACAATAACATTAACAATAACAATAACAATAACAATAATAATAACAGTAACAATAACAATAACAATAACATGAACAATAACAATAACAATAACAATAACAATAACAATAGAAACAACAATAACAATAACAATAACAATAACAATAACAATAACAATAACAATAACAATACAAATAACAATAACAATAATAATAACAATAACAATAACAATAACATGAACAATAACAATAACAATAACAATAAAAATAACAATAACAATAATAATAACAATAACAATAACAATAAGAATAACAATAACAATAACATGAACATGAACAATAACAATAACAATAACAATAGAAACAACAATAACAATAACAGGAACAATAACAATAACAATAACATGAACAATAACAATAACAATAACATTAACAATAACAATAACAATAACAATAACAATAACAATAACAATAACAATAACAATAACAATAACAATAACAATAACAATAACAATAACAATAACAATAAAAATAACAAGAACAATAACAATAACAATAACAATAACAATAACAATAACAATAACAATAACAATAACAATAAAAATAACAAGAACACTAACAATAACAATAATAATAAGAATAACAATAACAATAAGAATAACAATATTAATAATAATAATAACAATAACAATAAAAATAACAATAATAATAATAATAACAATAACAATAATAATAACAATAACAATAACAATAACATGAACAATAACAATAACAATAAAAATAACAATAACAATAACAATAATAATAACAATAACATTAACAATAACAATAAGAATAACAATAATAATAACAGTAACAATAACAATAACAATAACATGAACAATAACAATAACAATAGAAACAACAATAACAATAACAATAACAATAACATGAACAATAACAATAACAATAACAATACAAATAACAATAACAATAATAATAACAATAACAATAACAATAACATGAACAATAACAATAACAATAACAATAAAAATAACAATAACAATAATAGTAACAATAACAATAACAATAATAATAACAATAAGAATAACAATAACAATAACATGAACATGAACAATAACAATAACAATAACAATAGAAACAACAATAACAATAACAATAACAGGAACAATAACAATAACAATAACATGAACAATAACAATAACAATAACAATAGAAATAACAAGAACAATAACATTAACAATAACAATAATAATAACAATAACAATAACATGAACAATAACAATAAAAATAACAATAACAATAAAAATAACAATAACAATAATAATAACAATAACAATAACAATAACAATAACAATAATAATAACAGTAACAATAACAATAACATGAACAATAACAATAACAATAACAATAACAATAACAATTTAAACAACAATAACAATAACAATAACAATAACAGGAACAATAACAATAACAATAACATGAACAATAACAATAACAAAAACAATAGAAATAACAAGAACAATAACATTAACAATAACAATAACAATAACAATAACAATAACAATAACAATAACAATAACAATAACAATAACAATAATAATAACAATAACAATAACAATAACAATAACATGAACAATAACAATAACAATAACAATAAAAATAACAATAACAATAATAATAACAATAATAATAAGAATAACAATAAGAATAACAATAACAATATTAATAATAATAATAACAATAA
>CATIWC010003723.1:22500-27500 GCA_948472305.1 Vicia faba
AATAATAAAAATAATAATAATAATAATAATAATAACAATAACAATAACAATAACAATAATAATAATCATAATAATAACAATAATAATAACAATAAAAATAACAATATAATAACAATAACAATAACAATAACAATAACAATAACAATAACAATAACAATAACATTAACAATAACAATAACAATAACAATAACAATAACAATAATAATAACAATAACAATAACAATAACAATAACAATAATAATACTAATAACAATAACAATAACAATAACAATAACAATAACAATTATAATAATAATAAGAATAATGACAAAAACAATAATAAAACAAATACAAAAACAATAAAAATAATGATAACAATAACAATAATAACAATAATAATAATAATAACAATAACAATAACAATAACAATAATTATAATAACAATAACAATAACAATAACAATAACAATAACAATAATAATAACAATAACAATAACAATAACAATAACATGAACAATAACAATAACAATAACAATAAAAATAACAATAACAATAATAATAACAATAACAATAACAATAACAATAATAATAACAGTAACAATAACAATAACATGAACAATAACAGTAACAATAACAATAACAATATAAACAACAATAACAATAACAATAACAGGAACAATAACAATAACAATAACAATAACAATAACAATAACAATAACAATAACAATAACAATAACAATAACAATAACAATAACAATAACAATAACAATAACAATAACAATAACAATAACAATAACAATAACAATAACAATAACAATAACAATATTAATAACAATAACAATAACAATTATAATAATAATAAGAATAATGACAAAAACAATAATAAAACAAAAACAAAAACAATAAAAATAATGATAACAATAACAATAATAACAATAATAATAATAACAATAACAATAACAATAACAATAATTATAATAACAATTACAATAACAATAACAATAATAATAACAATAATAATAACAATAAAAATAAAAATAACAATAACAATAATAATAACAATAAGAATAACAATAACAATAACAATAATAATAACAGTAACAATAACAATAACATGAACAATAATAATAACAATAACAATAACAATATAAACAACAATAACAATAACAATAACAGGAACAATAACAATAACAATAACAATAACAATAACAATATCAATAACAATAACAATAACAATAACAATAACAATAACAATAATAATAACAATAACAATAACAATAACATGAACAATAACAATAACAATAACAATAAAAATAACAATAACAATAATATTAACAATAATAATAAGAATAACAATAACAATAAGAATAACAATTTTATTAATAATAATAACAATAACAATAAAAATAACAATAACAATAACAATAATAATAACAATAACATTAACAATAACAATAACAATAACAATAATAATAACAGTAACAATAACAATAACATGAACAATAACAATAGCAATAACAATAACAATAACAATAGAAACAACAATAACAATAACAACAACAATAACAATAACAATAACATGAACAATAACAATAACAATACAAATAACAATAAAAATAACAATAACAATAATAATAACAATAACAATAACAATAACAATAACAATAACAATAACAATAACAATAACAATAACAATAACATGAACATGAACAATAACAATAACAATAGAAACAACAATAACAATAACAATAACAATAACATGAACAATAACAATAACAATAACATGAACAATAACAATAACAATAACAATAACAATAACAATAGAAATAACAAGAACAATAACATTAACAATAACAATAATAATAACAATAACAATAACATGAACAATAACAATAAAAATAACAATAACAATAAAAATAACAATAACAATAATAATAACAATAACAATAACAATAACAATAACAATAACAATAACAATAATAATAACAGTAACAATAACAATAACATGAACAATAACAATAACAATAATAATAAGAATAACAATAACAATAACTATAACAATAACAATAATAATAACAATAACAATTATAATAATAATAAGAATAATGACAAAAACAATAATAAAACAAAAACAAAAACAATAAAAATAATGATAACAATAACAATAATAACAATAATAATAATAATAACAATAACAATAACAATAACAATAACAATAATTATAATAACAATTACAATAACAATAACAATAACAATAATAATAACAATAACAATAACAATAACAATAACATGAACAATAACAATAACAATAACAATAAAAATAACAATAACAATAATAATAACAATAAGAATAACAATAACAATAACAATAATAATAACAGTAACAATAACAATAACATGAACAATAATAATAACAATAACAATAACAATATAAACAACAATAACAATAACAATAACAGGAACAATAACAATAACAATAACAATAACAATAACAATAATAATAACAATAATAATAACAATAACAATAACAATAACAATAACAATAATAATAACAATAACATTAACAATAACAATAACAATAACAATAATAATAACAGTAACAATAACAATAACAATAACATGAACAATAACAATAACAATAACAATAACAATAACAATAGAAACAACAATAACAATAACAATAACAATAACAATAACAATAACAATAACAATAACAATAACAATACAAATAACAATAACAATAATAATAACAATAACAATAACAATAACATGAACAATAACAATAACAATAACAATAAAAATAACAATAACAATAATAATAACAATAACAATAACAATAACAATAACAATAAGAATAACAATAACAATAACATGAACATGAACAATAACAATAACAATAACAATAGAAACAACAATAACAATAACAGGAACAATAACAATAACAATAACATGAACAATAACAATAACAATAACATTAACAATAACAATAACAATAACAATAACAATAACAATAACAATAACAATAACAATAACAATAACAATAACAATAACAATAACAATAACAATAACAATAACAATAACAATAACAATAACAATAACAATAACAATAACAATAACAATAACAATAACAATAACAATAACAATAACAATAACAATAACAATAACAATAAAAATAACAAGAACACTAACAATAACAATAATAATAAGAATAACAATAACAATAAGAATAACAATATTAATAATAATAATAACAATAACAATAAAAATAACAATAATAATAATAATAACAATAACAATAATAATAACAATAACAATAACAATAACATGAACAATAACAATAACAATAAAAATAACAATAACAATAACAATAATAATAACAATAACAATAACATGAACAATAACAATAACAATAACAATAACAATAGAAACAACAATAACAATAACAATAACAATAACATGAACAATAACAATAACAATAACAATACAAATAACAATAACAATAATAATAACAATAACAATAACAATAACATGAACAATAACAATAACAATAACAATAAAAATAACAATAACAATAATAATAACAATAACAATAACAATAACAATAACAATAAGAATAACAATAACAATAACATGAACATGAACAATAACAATAACAATAACAATAGAAACAACAATAACAATAACAATAACAGGAACAATAACAATAACAATAACATGAACAATAACAATAACAATAACAATAACAATAACAATAGAAATAACAAGAACAATAACATTAACAATAACAATAATAATAACAATAACAATAACATGAACAATAACAATAAAAATAACAATAACAATAAAAATAACAATAACAATAATAATAACAATAACAATAACAATAACAATAACAATAATAATAACAGTAACAATAACAATAACATGAACAATAACAATAACAATAACAATAACAATAACAATAACAATTTAAACAACAATAACAATAACAATAACAATAACAGGAACAATAACAATAACAATAACATGAACAATAACAATAACAAAAACAATAGAAATAACAAGAACAATAACATTAACAATAACAATAACAATAACAATAACAATAACAATAACAATAACAATAACAATAACAATAACAATAACAATAATAATAACAATAACAATAACAATAACAATAACATGAACAATAACAATAACAATAACAATAAAAATAACAATAACAATAATAATAACAATAATAATAAGAATAACAATAAGAATAACAATAACAATATTAATAATAATAATAACAATAAAAATAAAAATAACAATAATAATAATAATAACAATAACAATAACAATAACAATAATAATACTAATAACAATAACAATAACAATAACAATAACAATAACAATAATAATAACAATAATAATAACAATAACAATAACAATAACAATAACAATAACAATAACAATAACAATAACAATAACAATAACAATTATAATAATAATAAGAATAATGACAAAAACAATAATAAACTAAAAATAAAAACAATAAAAATAATGATAACAATAACAATAATAACAATAATAATAATAATAACAATAACAATAACAATAACAATAATTATAATAACAATAACAATAACAATAACAATAACAATAATAATAACAATAACAATAACAATAACATGAACAATAACAATAACAATAACAATAAAAATAACAATAACAATAATAATAACAATAACAATAACAATAACAATAACAATAACAATAATAATAACAGTAACAATAACAATAACATGAACAATAACAATAACAATAACAATAACAATATAAACAACAATAACAATAACAATAACAGGAACAATAACAATAACAATAACAATAACAATAACAATAACAATATCAATAACAATAACAATAACAATAACAATAACAATAATAATAACAATAACAATAACAATAACATGAACAATAACAATAACAATAACAATAAAAATAACAATAACAATAATAATAACAATAATAATAAGA
>CATIWC010003723.1:32500-37500 GCA_948472305.1 Vicia faba
TAGCAATAACAATAACAATAACAATAGAAACAACAATAACAATAACAATAACATGAACAATAACAATAACAATACAAATAACAATAAAAATAACAATAACAATAATAATAACAATAACAATAACAATAACAATAACAATAACAATAACAATAACAATAACAATAACATGAACATGAACAATAACAATAACAATAGAAACAACAATAACAATAACAATAACAATAACATGAACAATAACAATAACAATAACATGAACAATAACAATAACAATAACAATAACAATAACAATAGAAATAACAAGAACAATAACATTAACAATAACAATAATAATAACAATAACAATAACATGAACAATAACAATAAAAATAACAATAACAATAAAAATAACAATAACAATAATAATAACAATAACAATAACAATAACAATAACAATAACAATAACAATAATAATAACAGTAACAATAACAATAACATGAACAATAACAATAACAATAACAATAACAATATAAACAACAATAACAATAACAATAACAATAACAGGAACAATAACAATAACAATAACAATAACAATAACAATAACAATAACAATAACAATAACATTAACAATAACAATAACAATAACAATAACAATAACAATAACAATAACAATAACAATAACAATAACAATAACAATAACAATAACAATAACAATAACAATAACAATAACAATTATAATAATAATAAGAATAATGACAAAAACAAAAACAATAAAAATAATGATAACAATAACAATAATAACAATAATAATAATAATAACAATAACAATAACAATAACAATAACAATAACAATAATAATAACAATAACAATAACAATAACAATAACAATAATAATAACAATAACAATAACAATAACAATAACATGAACAATAACAATAACAATAACAATAAAAATAACAATAACAATAATAATAACAATAACAATAACAATAACAATAACAATAATAATTACAGTAACAATAACAATAACATGAACAATAACAATAACAATAACAATAACAATATAAACAACAATAACAATAACATTAACAAGAACAATAACAATAACAATAACAATAACAATAACAATAACAATATCAATAACAATAACAATAACAATAACAATAACAATAACAATAATAATAACAATAACAATAACAATAACATGAACAATAACAATAACAATAACAATAAAAATAACAATAACAATAATAATAACAATAATAATAAGAATAACAATAACAATAAGAATAACAATATTAATAATAATAATAACAATAACAATAAAAATAACAATAATAATAACAATAACAATAACAATAACAATAACAATAACAATAACAATAACAATATTAATAACAATAACAATAACAATAATAATAAAAATAATAATAATAACAATAACAATAACAATAACAATAATAATAACCATAATAATAACAATAACAATAAACAATAACAATAACAATAACAATATAATAACAATAACAATAACAATAACAATAACAATAACAATAACAATAACAATAACAATAACAATAACAATAACAATAACAATAACAATAACAATAACAATAACAATAACAATAACAATAACAATAACAATAACAATAACAATAACAATAACAATTATAATAATAATAAGAATAATGACAAAAACAATAATAAAACAAAAACAAAAACAAAAACAATAAAAATAATGATAACAATAACAATAATAACAATAACAATAATAATAACAATAACAATAACAATAACAATAACAATAATTATAATAACAATAACAATAACAACAATAATAACAATAATAATAACAATAACAATAACAATAACAATAACATGAACAATAACAATAACAATAACAATAACAATAACAATAACAATAACAATAACAATAATAATAACAATAACAATAACAATAACAATAACATGAACAATAACAATAACAATAACAATAAAAATAACAATAACAATAATAATAACAATAACAATAACAATAACAATAATAATAACAGTAACAATAACAATAACATGAACAATAACAGTAACAATAACAATAACAATATAAACAACAATAACAATAACAATAACAGGAACAATAACAATAACAATAACAATAACAATAACAATAACAATATCAATAACAATAACAATAACAATAACAATAACAATAACAATAATAATAACAATAACAATAACAATAACATGAACAATAACAATAACAATAAAAATAAAAATAACAATAACAATAATAATAACAATAATAATAAGAATAACAATAAGAATAAGAATAACAATATTAATAATAATAATAACAATAAAAATAAAAATAACAATAATAATAATAATAACAATAACAATAACAATAACAATAATAATACTAATAACAATAACAATAACAATAACAATAACAATAACAATAACAATAATAATAACAATAATAATAACAATAACAATAACAATAACAATAACAATAACAATAACAATAACAATAACAATAACAATAACAATAACAATAACAATAACAATAACAATTATAATAATAATAAGAATAATGACAAAAACAATAATAAAACAAAAACAAAAACAATAAAAATAATGATAACAATAACAATAATAACAATAATAATAATAATAACAATAACAATAACAATAATTATAATAACAATAACAATAACAATAACAATAACAATAATAATAACAATAACAATAACAATAACAATAACATGAACAATAACAATAACAATAACAATAAAAATAACAATAACAATAATAATAACAATAACAATAACAATAACAATAACAATAATAATAACAGTAACAATAACAATAACATGAACAATAACAATAACAATAACAATAACAATAACAATATAAACAACAATAACAATAACAATAACAATAACAGGAACAATAACAATAACAATAACAATAACAATAACAATAACAATAACAATAACAATAACAATATCAATAACAATAACAATAACAATAACAATTACAATAAAAATAACAATAACAATAATAATAACAATAATAATAAGAATAACAATAAAAATAAGAATAACAATATTAATAATAATAATAACAATAACAATAAAAATAACAATAATAATAATAATAACAATAACAATAACAATAACAATAACAATAACAATAACAATAACAATAACAATAACAATAACAATAACAATAACAATAACAATAACAATAACAATTATAATAATAATAAGAATAATGACAAAAACAATAATAAAACAAAAACAAAAACAATAAAAATAATGATAACAATAACAATAATAATAATAATAACAATAACAATAACAATAACAATAACAATAACAATAATTATAATAACAATTACAATAACAATAACAATAACAATAACAATAACAATAACAATAACAATAACATGAACAATAACAATAACAATAACAATAAAAATAACAATAACAATAATAATAACAATAACAATAACAATAACAATAATAATAACAGTAACAATAACAATAACATGAACAATAACAATAACAATAAAAATATAAACAACAATAACAATAACAATAACAGGAACAATAACAATAATAAGAATAATAACAATAACAATAACAATTATAATAACAATAACAATAACAATAACAATAACAAATATAATAACAATAACATTAACAATAACATGAACAATAACAATAACAATAACAATAAAAATAACAATAACAATAATAATAACAATAATAATAACAATAACAATAACAATAAGAATAACAATATTAATAATAATAATAATAACAATAACAATAAAAATAACAATAATAATAACAATAACAATAACAATAACAATAACAATAACAATATTAATAACAATAACAATAACAATAATAATAAAAATAATAATAATAATAATAATAATAACAATAACAATAACAATAACAATAATAATAATCATAATAATAACAATAATAATAACAATAAAAATAACAATATAATAACAATAACAATAACAATAACAATAACAATAACAATAACAATAACAATAACATTAACAATAACAATAACAATAACAATAACAATAACAATAATAATAACAATAACAATAACAATAACAATAACAATAATAATACTAATAACAATAACAATAACAATAACAATAACAATAACAATTATAATAATAATAAGAATAATGACAAAAACAATAATAAAACAAATACAAAAACAATAAAAATAATGATAACAATAACAATAATAACAATAATAATAATAATAACAATAACAATAACAATAACAATAATTATAATAACAATAACAATAACAATAACAATAACAATAACAATAATAATAACAATAACAATAACAATAACAATAACAATAACATGAACAATAACAATAACAATAACAATAAAAATAACAATAACAATAATAATAACAATAACAATAACAATAACAATAATAATAACAGTAACAATAACAATAACATGAACAATAACAGTAACAATAACAATAACAATATAAACAACAATAACAATAACAATAACAGGAACAATAACAATAACAATAACAATAACAATAACAATAACAATAACAATAACAATAACAATAACAATAACAATAACAATAACAATAACAATAACAATAACAATAATAATAACAATAACAATAACAATAACAATAACATGAACAATAACAATAACAATAACAATAAAAATAACAATAACAATAATAATAACAATAATAATAAGAATAACAATAAGAATAACAATAACAATAACATGAACAATAACAATAACAATAACAATAAAAATAACAATAACAATAATAATAACAATAACAATAACAATAACAATAATAATACTAATAACAATAACAATAACAATAACAATAACAATAACAATAATAATAACAATAATAATAACAATAACAATAACAATAACAATAACAATAACAATAACAATAACAATAACAATAACAATTATAATAATAATAAGAAT
>CATIWC010003723.1:42500-44724 GCA_948472305.1 Vicia faba
ATAATAACAATAACAATAAAAATAACAATAACAATAACAATAATAATAACAATAACATTAACAATAACAATAACAATAACAATAATAATAACAGTAACAATAACAATAACATGAACAATAACAATAGCAATAACAATAACAATAACAATAGAAACAACAATAACAATAACAATAACATGAACAATAACAATAACAATACAAATAACAATAAAAATAACAATAACAATAATAATAACAATAACAATAACAATAACAATAACAATAACAATAACAATAACAATAACAATAACATGAACATGAACAATAACAATAACAATAGAAACAACAATAACAATAACAATAACAATAACATGAACAATAACAATAACAATAACATGAACAATAACAATAACAATAACAATAACAATAACAATAGAAATAACAAGAACAATAACATTAACAATAACAATAATAATAACAATAACAATAACATGAACAATAACAATAAAAATAACAATAACAATAAAAATAACAATAACAATAATAATAACAATAACAATAACAATAACAATAACAATAACAATAACAATAATAATAACAGTAACAATAACAATAACATGAACAATAACAATAACAATAACAATAACAATATAAACAACAATAACAATAACAATAACAATAACAGGAACAATAACAATAACAATAACAATAACAATAACAATAACAATAACAATAACAATAACATTAACAATAACAATAACAATAACAATAACAATAACAATAACAATAACAATAACAATAACAATAACAATAACAATAACAATAACAATAACAATAACAATAACAATAACAATAACAATAACAATAACAATTATAATAATAATAAGAATAATGACAAAAACAAAAACAATAAAAATAATGATAACAATAACAATAATAACAATAATAATAATAATAACAATAACAATAACAATAACAATAACAATAACAATAATAATAACAATAACAATAACAATAACAATAACAATAATAATAACAATAACAATAACAATAACAATAACATGAACAATAACAATAACAATAACAATAAAAATAACAATAACAATAATAATAACAATAACAATAACAATAACAATAACAATAATAATTACAGTAACAATAACAATAACATGAACAATAACAATAACAATAACAATAACAATATAAACAACAATAACAATAACATTAACAAGAACAATAACAATAACAATAACAATAACAATAACAATAACAATATCAATAACAATAACAATAACAATAACAATAACAATAACAATAATAATAACAATAACAATAACAATAACATGAACAATAACAATAACAATAACAATAAAAATAACAATAACAATAATAATAACAATAATAATAAGAATAACAATAACAATAAGAATAACAATATTAATAATAATAATAACAATAACAATAAAAATAACAATAATAATAACAATAACAATAAAAATAACAATAACAATAACAATAATAATAACAATAACATTAACAATAACAATAACAATAACAATAATAATAACAGTAACAATAACAATAACATGAACAATAACAATAGCAATAACAATAACAATAACAATAGAAACAACAATAACAATAACAATAACATGAACAATAACAATAACAATACAAATAACAATAAAAATAACAATAACAATAATAATAACAATAACAATAACAATAACAATAACAATAACAATAACAATAACAATAACAATAACAATAACATGAACATGAACAATAACAATAACAATAGAAACAACAATAACAATAACAATAACAATAACATGAACAATAACAATAACAATAACATGAACAATAACAATAACAATAACAATAACAATAACAATAGAAATAACAAGAACAATAACATTAACAATAACAATAATAATAACAATAACAATAACATGAACAATAACAATAAAAATAACAATAACAATAAAAATAACAATAACAATAATAATAACAATAACAATAACAATAACAATAACAATAACAATAACAATAATAATAACAGTAACAATAACAATAACATGAACAATAACAATAACAATAACAATAACAATATAAACAACAATAACAATAACAATAACAATAACAGGAACAATAACAATAACAATAACAATAACAATAACAATAACAATAACAATAACAATAACATTAACAATAACAATAACAATAACAATAACAATAACAATAA
>CATIWC010003724.1:0-80133 GCA_948472305.1 Vicia faba
AAGCTTTCAGCTCGGAGCCAGCCGTGACGGTCCATTTCTGATCAGGTCAGATCAATATATATATATATATATATATATATATATATATATATATATATATATATATATATATATATATATATATATATATATATATATATATATATATATATATATATATTATATATATATATATATATATATATATTATATATATATATATATATATATATATATATATATATATATATATATATATATATATATATATATATATATATATATATATATATATATATATATATATATATATATATTCAATTTTAAGTTGTTTAAAGTGTGTATATATATTTAGTCTTAAATACAATTTAAAGTTTATTAATTTTATTTAGTCTTTAAAATATTAATTTTGAAATATTAATTTTTATTACTATAATTTTAAGAAAACAAAAAATATTTTATAGTGTTTAGAATTATACATTTATTTAAAATATATAGTAGAAGTAATGGTTGTATTGTTATATCATATAATTCAAAATAATTTTTTTATTTTTATTTGAATTTGAACTCGTGATCTTCAACCGAGAATAAAATATTATATTTTTTGATTTGAATAGTAAAAATTGATTTGGCCAAAATAAAATTCAAGTGTCAGCATGCAAACTTCTTTTTTAATATATTATTAAATTAAGACCTATGTAAATTGCGGATGGAAAATAAATATATTAAAATGTTAAAATAAATGAGATGTTAATCTTATTTACAAAATGTTTTCCAAAAAAACCTGATAATATTTTTGTAAGTCAAAAGTTTGTATAAATTTTAGTTTCCTATCATAAAATAGAAACAAAAAATTATCTTAGTCATTAGGTTAATATAAAAATATTTATTTATTTGTTAGTTGTTACCCGATTGGATATTTATATATGATTCTGATTTTAAAATAATGGATGTTATGAGAATAATTTTGATTTTATATTTTTAAATTGTGCACTACATATTTATATGCTGTGAGGTAGTTTAAATTGATCGTTCATAATAAAAAGGTAATCGTTTGTAAAATGTAATAAAGTTATATTGATATGTTTTATAAAAGGTGAGTGATTATATATTTTTATAATAAAAATGATTATCGTTTATATTTATTAAAACTCAATATATGCGAATACTTTTATTTATTGATTTTAAGTTGTAAGAACTATATTTTCATATATTATAGGATAATTTAAGGTATATTATTTTTTTTCTAAAAGTTGTTGTTATATTTTGATTATTAAAATATAATTATGATATTACAATGTATTTATATCTAATACACAATAGTAATTTATTATGTAATCAAATTGTAGTAGAAATTTTTATTTATTTATGTTGATTATATAATCATAGGGAAAGTAACAATATTATTGTATAGTTTTTTTTTTTGTGACAAAATTGTATAGTTAAAAATATAGTAAAATTTTATTAAAAAAAGAAAAAGAAAAAGAGAATAAAAATATTACCTAAATCAATTAATATGTTTTTCACCAAATCAATAATATCTTAGTGTTTAATATTTATTGGGCTAATAATCTGTAATATTTTGCAACTAATTCATTTTGAATTATATTTTGTGGATTGTTATACGGATAATTTTATTATTTTTAGTAATTATTAATCAAATGATAAAATAACGCTCCTTCTTTTTTTTCTTCTGCTTTCTTGAGTCTTGTACTTTTTTTCTTACTCTTCAGTTTTTGTATTTGCATTTAATATATTTTTGTTATTTAAAAAAATGAAAATTAATTTTTATCATTACCAAATAAAATCAAATTCAAATACGATTCAAATAAAAATAATTTTTAAAAAGTATTGCATTATATAATAATATATAATATTATGTACACATACTTACATTTTTATTGAATATTTATTATTTATTTAAAATTACAATTCATGGAAATCTTAGAATAAAATGGCCAAAAGATGTGGTTAGAGAGAAGGTAAAACATAAAACTTATGGGAGGCAAAAATTAAAAGACTTAAAGACTACTTTGTATTTTTGAAAAGTCTTAATTACTACTTAATATCCTTAAAACATAAAAAAATAAATAGATATAATTATAATTAATAAGTTATAAATATAGTTAGAAGAAATGATATGTGAATATGTTGTTCATAAAAATGTACCGATGATTGCATACTCCAAATATGCCTATGAAATTGCATTTATCCTATGAATTTGCACTTATAATATCATTGGTAAGTAGATGATATTGTTATAGTTATATAAAAGGAAAGAAAAACAGTAGAATATAATTATATTGATGTAAAAAAAAGTTTCGAGTCTAATTACGTTATAACTCACCATCAAGCAATACATCTCACTGAGAAAATATTACTTAGAAATTATACAAATATTGAATCACATCATAAATTTGAATAAAAAGTAATATGGCATAAATAATAGACTCCATCATTAGAACATGTGAATTTGTTTATATTTAAAAATTTAATTTCATAAGGAGCATAACAAATAGAATGTCTAAGGAGAGTTTGAAAGTTAATTTTGAGAATTTCTTGATTACCATTTAATAGCTTTAAAATTTGAAGAAAAAAAATAGATATAATTAGAATTAATGAATTATAATAGAGACAACATGGTGAATCAATTAAATTTTTTTACAAATGACTATGAATTCCAAAAAGAATTACGGATTTGCACTCGTCCTATGAAATTGCAATTATAATATGGAGTAATTGATACGAAGTAGATGACATTGTTAGAAATATAGTTATATAAAAAAGAATATAATTATAGTGCTAAAGGAGTTTAATCTAACTACTTTGTAACTCACCATGAAACATATCTATTAGAAATTAATACAAATATTAAATCACATTATAAATTTGAATAAAACCTAATTTAGCATAGATAATAGACTCCACCATTAGAACACATGAATTTCTCTGTATTTAAAAATTTTATTTTTTAAGTGGCACGACAAATAAAATGTCTGAGTAGAGCTTGTAAAGAATGTTAGTTTGAATAGTAATATTGGTGGAGAGGATTCTATTGGTGTTGAGTTATGTTATTTGTGGAAGTTTTAAAAATTGGATTGCCAAGGAGGTGAGACTTATATAATATAGTTAAACAGTGAAATATGGATTGAAAACGGTAGATAGAAAAATAGAACGTAAAAACATAAAGGAGGAAGAATCGGAAGATTTGGATGTTATTTTTGAAAAAAAAAATTGTTGTAATAATCATGTTTTGAAAAAAAATTCACAAATAATCGTGTTTTGGAGAAAACTATATAAATAATCATGTTTTAGAAATCCCATAAAGGAGGAGCTAATTCAGTTGGCGCCTACACTTGCCCTTTTGTCCTAGGCGCCATCTCACTTGGCGCATACTCTCACTTTTAGCCAAGTGAGATGGCGCATGCACTTTAAATGTGAGAGGAGACGCCATCTCACTTGCCGCCTAGGGCAAAATGCTATTTTCTATAAATAAATCCCATGTTTCAACGTCATTCTTCACACTTTCTCGCACTGTCTTCTTATTTTTTCTCTTTTATTCGCGTCATGACATCTCCCATGATTTTCACCAGAGATGGTTACATTATTTTCTCGGCCACCAAACCTCCGATGAAAATGAAATTTTGGCACATTCACTTCATGGAGCGTCTGAAAAGAGAGTTGATGCGATGGCTAGAGGGAGACATCGAGGATGGGGAACAAATTAGAAGGATCCAGCGAAGAAGAACAACCATCTCACTTGCAACAGGAAGACCTAATTTTTGGTTGGACGAAGTCAAAACAGACGGAGATGTAATGTTGATGATGCATGGGTCAAATGAAATTATTTTGACGGTTGTAATTTCTTAGAAGTTTTATCGTGTTTTTACTTGTTGTTTGCGTAAGGTTTGTTGTAACAAATGCTCTTAATGAAAAACCGTAATGTTTAGAACTTAAAAAAGTAAAGATAGTTTGCATACAATTTTTATGTTGTTGAGCTAGTAGTCCGAGTCAGACAATTTTTGCGATTGTGTCCGAGCTGACGACATAAACCACACTTTCTTTCTAGCTTGTCATGGGAGTCCGTTTCAGTTGTGATACGCTTGCTTTTGGGGCGACCCTTTTTATTCCTTCACATTTGGTCGTTGTGCCATACTATTTCTCTGTTGTATGCAGGCCAATAATCAGGTTTCGCTACCAATGGGAAGCTATTGTTGTATACGTTGAGCAAGGTTTCAGACTTGTAAATGGTAGATAGAAGTTGTAATGCGTCTTGATGAGTATACACATATGCCGCAATGACATGTGAGAAAGGCATACGAAAGGCTTGAAACTTGCCACAATCACACCAACAAGATAGTAGTATAACCCTATACTCTTGTCTTGACAGCCCCTCGTTATGGTCGATTTTCTCTTTGACAATGAAGTTATGCCGGTGAAACCATATAACCAGATGGGTGTTGGCTTTGGCACTTTCTACCTTAATATACTTCATGCAGCTTTCACTCCATAGTTGTCCCGATTGCAAGACAACATTCCACATTTCACCTCTTTTGGCAAACAACGAAGCTATCCTAAAATATGTTGATTTAACCAAAGCAGTTACTGGGAGGTTTCGTATGCCTTTGAATACACCGTTCATGGATTCGATAAAATTTGTTATCATATGGCTCCGTCATTGTCCATTGTCGTATGACCTAGTCCATTTCTTCACCAGAATATTATCGATCCACCTACTTGCGTCCGTATTTGACAATCGGATCTCATTGCGATAGTGTTTGAACATAGGTTATATTAATTCATACCCCGCGTTCATAACCGCTTTCCTAAGAGCCTTGTCTTTGATCTCCCTCGTGAAATTTTGTACGATATGTCTAATGCAGTAGACATGAGTAGAAGAAGGGTATGCCAACCATTTGCAGGATTATTGTATACACTCTCAATAGATGCATGTCTGTCAGAGATCAAACAAAGATATGGTTGAGGAGCCACGTGTGTTCGGATATTCTTGAGAAAGAAACTCCAAGCACCACCAGTCTCTCCCTCGACTAGAGCAAAGGCAATTAGGAAAATGTTGTTGTTACCATCTTGTGCAACTGCCATCAGTAGCGTGCCTTTCTATTTCCCATACAACCAAGTCCCATCAATTTGAATGATAGGTTTGTATGACGCAAACCCTGTGATGCAAGGTTGAAAAGCCCAGAACACTCGACTGAATATTCCATTTCCGGTGACATGAGTACCATCTGGGGCATACGCCGACAGTGTTTCCATAATATAAATAATACCCGGAGAATAAGTCTGAAGTGCATGCTGGTAGCGGGGAAGTTCTTTGTATGACTCCTCCCAGTTTCCATATACATTTTCAATCGCCTTGGTCTTTTCTAACTACGCCTTTCGGTATGACGAAGTATAGTTATATACCATAGTGATGTGTGAGATTATGGTTTTCACCTTCAATGATGGATCATTGCTGACGAGAGGTAGGATTTCTTGACATATGAGATCATAATTTAGTTTTCGATGATCCTGTGATTGAGTAGAATTGATGCACGTGTGGATGGACATAGAACCTATGACACAACAATCACCTCTTAATATGTATGATGCAGTGAGCTTGAACATACAATCTAGGTGGACACACCTGAGCTTGTACCTTTATGGATTTACACGATCTACCTTAAATTCGACCGAGTCTAGCATGTGAAACTTTTTTATGAATCAAATACAATCTTCTCTATTACGAAATTTGTCTTTCTCTTTTAAGTTTTCATCCGACTGCATATACGGATTGAAAAATAAATCAGATGACGGTTCATCTTCGCCCATGTTAAAGTTTGTCATGTGTGGAGGTGGTGTGTAGATCTTATTCGGAGGTATACCAAGTATCCCATCATCTTCAGAATCATTATTGACCATGTCGTCAAACTCTAACTTGTCATCTTCTTCTTCTTCGTCAATGGCATCTACTTCTGCTTGTTCGGCCTTGAGAGGATCAACCACTTGTGAAAGCTGAGGCTCTCACAACACAATGTACAACTCAATAGAGTCGTACCCATAATACTCATGACTGGAAAACATATTCTGAAGGTCCTCATCATCTTGAACCTCAACCTTATAAAATATTATTTGGTTGTCACAAAAAAAACTGGATTTTGATAAAAGATTTGTGTCATGGGACCTCGTCTAAGTTTGACCTCCAATCATTATTTGAAATACAAGAAATTGGCTTTCCTGTTTAAACAAAATCAGATGTTTTCAGTGTCTCTAAAAATAATCCCAGACGTGGGACAAATGTATGTCTCACCGTTGAAATGTGCACTGATCACATATTATGGTGCGGAGGCCATTGTGTTTGAATGTTTGAAGGTTTAAGTGTTTGAAGGTTTAAGTGTTTGAGTCTTTAAGTTGATTGTTTTTTAATGTTCGAGTGTTTGAGTGATTGAGTGTAGAAGTGTTTTGATAAATGTAGGATTAAATAGGTTGTACTGAATTTGAATAAAACAACAGTAAGCAACCTGTAATTCGCCTCCCTACATGTCCAATCGTATTCAATAGATGTAGAGACGCCTTCCCCAAGGCTTCCACCTAGCCTGCACCTACACTGCAACCCATGCCACCTCTAATTTGCCAACTGGGATAGTGACACCTTTCAATTTTGTACTTATTTACCAAGTCAAATGGAGCTTCCCTACATGTCCAATCGTATTACATGCATGCAGAGATGCCTTTCCCAAGGCTAACACATAGCCTGCACCTACACTACAATCCATGCCACCTCTATTTCGCCAACTAGGATGGCGACACCTTTCAATTTTATACTCATTCACCAAGTCAAATGGCGCCTCCCTACATATCCAATCGTATTACATGCATGCCAATATGCTTTCTCCAAGGCTGCCACCTAACCTACACCTACACTGCAACCCATGCCACATCTAACTCGCCAACTGGGATGGCAACACCTTTCAATTTTGTACTCATTCTCCAAGTCAAATGGCGCCTCCCTACATGTCCAATTGTATTACATGCATGCAGAGATGTGTTCCCCAAGGCTTCCACTTAGCCAGCACCTACACTGCAACCCATGCCACCTCTAATTCGCCAACTGGGATGGTGACACCTTTCAATTTTGTATTCATTTTCCAAGTCAAATGGCGCCTCCCTACATGTCCAATCGTATTACATGCATGCAGAGATGCCTTCCTGTTGTACCCCAAAATTTGCCCTCCCATATTCTCCAAGAAATTGCCAAGCCAAGTCACAAAACTCCCCAAGGGTTGTACAGTGCAAAGGTCTCCTATACAGTCAAAGCTAGGGTTTGGGTTCTAATCAAAGAAATGAAGTTTTCAAAGGCCCAATCAAGTCTCACATGCCTACAAAGATGGTCAAGTATCCTCATATCAAGTTTCAAGGCATTCAGCTCAAAATTGCACAGTCAAAACCCTAAATTGCACTACAGTCAACTGTAGGGGCAAAATGGTCATTTGACAGTCAAAAGTTCAAATTTTTGGTCAACATATCATTTTGAAGCCACAAACATCATTTGATCAATGCTTGATCATGATTCTCAAAATTTGGCTCAGAAATCATCAAGATGCAAAAGTTACTGTATTTGGACAGCTGAAAAGTCAACTGAAATTGACCAGGGCATAACTTTCACATGGATTATCAGAAAAATTCCATCCAAAGCTCATTTTGAATAGAAAGACATTTCCTATAACTCATCTTCATACTTCAAGTCCAAGAAATGCTCTCACAAAAAGTTATCAATTTCAACATTATAGGTCATTTTCAAAAGTCAACAAAAAGGGACTTTAAGTCAAAGGCCATAACTTGAGATTGGAAAATCAAAATGACATGGGACCAAAGGCATTGGTTAAAGGACTCAAAGACCTTTCCAAAATGTCCAAGAACATGAGAAAAGCTTAAAAATTGAGCAAGTTATGCCTTGTGGAAGTTGGGAAATTTTTGGATATTTTGAAAAGTCAACATTACTTCAAATGACCTAAAATTGCTAATGGGCCCATTTTTCTTCCATGATTCATCATTCCAAGCATGTGCACGACCACTTGGCCCAAAGGGAAGTATTTTCTCATTTTTTATTTATTTATTTGAATTATTATTCATATTAATTCATTTAAATTATATAAATATGTGAAAAATATCTAACATGACCTAACCAATCTTTTTATGCATGTTTGATACTCAAGATTTCGTGTACAACTAAATAGGGAAAGATTTGGACTAATTGGATCATGATTTGCACAAGAACATGTGAAAAAAGATATGAAAATAATGGTGGAAAATCAAATATTGAAATCAATGAATGAAAAAGATTTTGGCCAATTTTGTTAACCTAATAGCTTCACTATAAAGCCAGGAACACAAACCTAACCCTAAGAGACTGAAAGCTGCGCCCAAAAGCCTTTGAAAAACTTGAAAAAATTCCTTGAAAACAAAATTCTGAAATCATTGTTGGAGGACGATTCAAAGCCTAATTCTGATTCCAATAGCTTGCTCAAGGTCTATTGAGTGTATTTCAATCAGAATCATTCATCCAAACGCCAAGAACTGGTAAAACGAACCGTACCTGTGCAAGGAAAATTTCAGAGTCGTGCATCATGATTTACACATTCTTTGTGATTTTTATTCATGGATTCATGTTAATTACCTTGTTCTGAAGCTAACCCAATGTTTTGATTGAATTATTATGCGTTATATTCGATTCCACCATGTTTAAATTCTAGGGTTTTCAGGAGGATAAATTAGGGCTTTTACAATAAGGCAAAATTAGAGGTTGAGATTAAGACCATTGGATTCAGCGCATTGAGACGAACATGGACCAAGCCTCGCGATTAATTTATGAACCATATAGCGCTATTCGCTATTTTTTCTAAAGCCGTCTAGTGCAACGCGTCTGAAACCGTTGCCATATCTTCTTGTTTCAGAAAAAAAGAAAAAGCACGCGAGGAAGATGATGCGTTGGCGCACAGTGATAGGCCTATTCAAGTTTTCGCGCGCAAGGACCCACTAACATATTGTTTATTTCATTATATTTGTTTGTTACATTAATTACAGAAAAGCAATTTGGTTCAGCTGGCAAGCATAAGAAGTGGTGAAGTCCATGACCTGGGTTCGAGTCCCAGGTCTTCATAATCTCTCATATTATTTTTCAAATAATAATCATATGCAGGTTAACATTGCCGTTCCATGGTACACCTCCAAGATCCAGCTGGCCACGCGTCCAGTATGTCAATCCAAAGGCTGAGGGTTGAAGAACACGTTGAGTCCCAGTCAACGCACCACACGCTTGCACAAAAGTCAATAAGGCCATAATCAATTGGGCCAAATTCCTAAGTCCATACCTCACTTTGGGGCCTGAACCCCCCCCTGGTTTGCAATTCTTTTTATCTTTTTATTTTATCTTTAATTGCTATTTTATTTGCCTGATTGTTTTAATTTAATTAATTAATTATATTTTTTCCCAAAAATACAAAAATACATAAAAATTCAGAAAAGACAAAAAATGCAATAAATATTTTAGTTTAATATTTTCTTGTAAATAAATGCTTGGAATTTAATTAGTAAAATAGGTTTTAATATTAATTATTTTCACAATAAAAATCTAAAAAAATGTAGAATTAGGTTGAGTTAATTTTTATTCCCTTTTTTAATATTCCTTTTTCACAATAATAATATCTATTTTATTTTTTATAATTAAACTTGCATGTAAATTAACTTAGGTTTAAATTAGGTTAAAATTCAATATTTTTCTTAATAACTTAAAAAATAATTAGAACTAGGTTTAACATTTTGTTTTAGTTTTAATTAATTCTCTTTTTTCATTAAATCTCAAAAAACACAAAAATACCAAAAACATTTCCTTTTTTTAATTTTTAATTCCTTATTAATTTAATTTTGCAAAAGGGTCCAACGCCCATATTTTTAATTATTCTATTTCGCATATTTATTCTATATTGCTTAAATAATTATGTATCTCTCCCAAAGCTTTGTAACATCCACTTCTCGCACTTTTCAATTGCTTTACTTTATTTGCTTTATTTTCTTTTCCGTCAAATCGGGTCCGGTTTAATTTTTGGCGATGTGGACCCGCACCATTTGTAATAGCTTAGAATTTACTTTTCCGCAAATATTTTTAACTGTTAAACAAAGCATGCAAGAACGAATGGACTTAAATAAAATCAAGCGTAGATCACAATGAACATGACAAGACAAATATCAATGAAAACGACACACGAATCACACACACCACCCCTAGGGTACGCCTCACTGTTGCCTTGCCTCGAAAGGTGATCGTCGAGTAGAGGATGTCTTAGTAAGTCCTCATGATCCGGGAACCTGGCATGAGGGTAGCTTCTAAGGTGTCTTCCCATTGCTCTGGTGATCACCATGTCCCGAACCTCGAATTGACCCGAACACCTCCAACAGTGGTGCTACCTACCTCTCAATGGTGGGATGGCACTACTTTAAAGGACATTTACACAGACGAATTCCTTAGGGTAGGTAGGTTCTCAAGGATACTTACTCTAATTTCAAACAAAAATACGTTTCACACCAACACATTTTCAAAAGCTTTCAAAGCAATTTTTTCAAACACTCTGACGTACGAGTCGAACTGAAATTTTTCAAAGAAACTTTTTTTAAACCCACATTGAAAAGCAAACAAACATTTTTGAAAACACATTGAGCAAGTATCTAAGAGCCCATGGATAACCATAGATAGAAAGGGTGCTAACACCTTCCCTTTCTATAACCTACCTCCCGAACCGAGAGCAATCTCTTTAAGGAATTTTTCTGTGCTTTTGTCCTTTCCATTTGGAGAAAATAAAAGACGGTGGCGACTCTTGCTTCTGCGACATTTCGCGAACCAGCGTTAAACAGTCAGTTCCAGATCCACCGATCACAGAACTGGCGACTCTGCTGGGGACTCTCTTAAAGTGAGGTGTACCTTAGGGCTAAGATCATTGTGTTTTCAATTGTTTTCCTTGTATGCTTTAAATTGTGGGTTGCTTGGGAGTTCTATAGATCCTAACCCGGATCTGGGGGATACCTTCTTAGAAAGTAGCAACAAGGCTGTGAGGGAACTGTGCGGGGTATACCGACATGGTTGAAACAGTCTGCTACGTTGATGTGGCACTTTGGTGTGTACCGGTAACCCTTGAGTTCAGTCAAGGAGAGTATGGGGCCTCCGCGTGGTGTCGGGAAGCATCAACAGACCTTAGGAACCTTAATTGAACTATCTTGGCCTCTTTAGGGTAGTGAGATAACTGACTTTGGTGCAGTCCGAGGTTGGTTGATACTCGATACTACACTCAATTGAGGGTTGCTTTCCTGGAATATTTCGGTCGCCAGTTCAGTGGCTAAATCGAAACGATGAACAATGAAAGCAATCCCGTGATATTGGGAACCTTAGAACCCGGTTACTTTGATTAGGACAGGTCGAACCCACCAACTTCAAGAGGGTACTACCCAGACCCCATGCTGGCCTTAAACCTTAAGGGCTTGTCTTGTGTGCCTTGTGTGCCTTACATGTTTGTCTTTGTGAATATTTGTGGTGTGTTTAATCATAGCATCATGACATCATCCAGCATCATATGCATTGACTAACCATTTCAGGGGTTCGAATTTTCATCTTTGTTCTTGTTTTGTAGGACATGGAAACTGTTCGTAGAAAGACCATTCAAGTCAGTCTTGTAAGGATCCCTCCTCAGCTTAAGGAGCTTATATCCAGGATTCCCGAGAACTCTTCATTCAGTGAAAGACATGGAAGCCTCATCAGCTTGGTCAACACCAACATTGAGGAGGATATGATAAAGGTCCTGTTCCAATTCTTTGACCCTCTGCATCACTGTTTTACCTTCTTGGATTATCAGTTGGTACCTACATTGGAGGAGTTCTCCCGGCTCCTGAAAATCCCTATCCTTGATCAGCTACCTTTCAACGGTACAGAAAAGGAACCTAAGCTTGAAGAGATTGCTAAAGCCTTGCACCTACAGTCATCTGACCTCAAGGGACATTGGGAAGTTAGAAGTGGTATCAAAGGGTTCTTAGCCAGGTTTCTGTTTGAAAAAGCCCTTGAATGTTGGAACTCCCTTGACTTGCAAGCTTTTGAAGAGGTTGTGGCCCTCCTTGTTTATGGTTTGGTGTTGTTTCCTAACCCAGATCAGCTTATTGATATCAGTGCTGTTCAGATCTTTATGTCCAGGAATCCCATACCTACGTTGCTGGGGGACATCCTTCACTCATGTTACACTCGAACCATGAGAAAAAGAGGTGTCCTTATGTGTTGCACTCCTCTCCTGGGAAGGTGGTTTATTTCGCACCTTCCACAATCAGTCTTGAAGAATGAGCGGGGTTTGAGATGGTCACAACGGTTGATGACTCTCACACATGCAGATATACATTGGTGCCCTAGGTCCAGAGAAGATGTCATTATCATTGATCGTTGCGGGGAGTACCCTAATGTTCCTTTACTTGGAATCAGAGGAGGTATTACTTATAGCCCATGCCTGGCTTGGAGACAGTTTGGTTATGCTCGGAGGGATGGTCCTCATGACATGTTAATTCCCGACATAGTTTTTGACTTCGACAACGATACTCAAGGACTTCGTCAGAGATTTATCAGAGCCTGGAGGATGCCCAGTAGGATAGACAGCAAAACACTGGGGCACAGGAACTCCATCCCATTGGAACCCTATCTCAAGTGGGTACGAGTCCGCTCCCAGAAGTTAGTAATGCCTTATCCTCACATGCTCCCGGTAATCAAAGAACCAGTCTCGGAAGGGGAAGTGTCCTACACTATTCAGCACCCTGATATGCCCACATCCTGGGAAGAGATGCAGAAGAGCTGGATCCAGCTTAAGGAGGAAAGGAGTTCTCTTGAGACTAGTCTGCATGCCAGCGAAAAGAAGGTCTTGGAGCTCACTCGCCTGTTGCATGAGGAGAGGAGTCTCAACACCTACATAGCTCCGAAGAGGATGCGCAGTGTATTTTGGGATTGATTTGATTTTTGTATTTTTGCCCATGAGGCCTTGATGTATTAAACAATGATTTCTTTAATAATAACGTGTGTTCCTTTTTGTCTACAACAAATTTGAACTTTCGAACCCTTGAATGCATTGCATGAACACATCTCATTCATCATGTGCATAGCAGGTTTTTCCACTTTTCAGGTTGCTTACAGTTCTTCGCTGTTTATTTCAGCATCATGAATCCCGAATCTGCATCAACCGAGACATCAATCAAGGCTCTTCAGGCGCAGAATGCGCAGTTTCAAGAACTAATCAAGGGTCTGGCTAAAGGCCAAGAAGAACTAAAGGCTATGCTCCTGAAGAAGGAGAAGAAGAAGAAGAGAAGAACTGTTCTGTTCAACTCGGGCCGAAGGTTTGGCAATACTCTGCAACATGAAGAGGCTGGTTCTTCTGTTGGCAAGAGTCCTTCTCAGGCAGAAGTAAAGGTTCCTAGTCCGGTAGTCTCCGACAACGAGACAGATTTTGATGAAGAGCAGTACCCTCCTGCAGACGATAGATATAAGCAACTGGAGGACAGGTTGAAGGCTATGGAAGTTCAACAGGTACCTGGGCTGGATTTCGGAGATCTGGGTTTGTCAACTGGTGTGATTATCCCGCATAAGTTCAAAGCACCATCCTTCTCTAAATATGACGGGGCGTCTTGTCCCAAGCTGCATTTGAGGTCCTATGTTCGGAAAATTCAGCCGTACTCTGCGGATAAGAATTTATGGATCCACTTCTTCCAGGAGAGTCTTTCAGGGACTCATCTCGAATGGTTCTATCAGCTGGATGGGACCAAGGTTCGTAACTGGGAGGAGTTGGCTACTGCTTTCTACAAGCAGTATCAATATAATGCCGACCTTGCCCCCACGCGTACCCAACTCCAGGGTATGGCGTTAGGTGCAAGTGAAGGTTTTAAGGAGTACGCTCAGAAGTGGAGAGACCTGGCTGGCAGGGTGCAGCCACCTTTGACTGATCGGGAGCTGGTAGACATGTTCTTGGGGACCCTATCTGGGCCATTTTTCAACCATCTCATTGGGAATTCTTCTGCTGGGTTCACTGATTTGATTCTGACTGGAGAGAGAATTGAAGCTGGGCTGAAGTCTGGGAAAATTGCGAAGGGTGCATCATCTAGTTCGGAAAAGAAACCATTCAAGAAGGAGTCTAGTGCCGTGTATGGTTCTAGGAAATCAGAGAGACCTGAGCACCGCCAATCTGTCAGTGCGGTGATGATTGCTAAGCCTGCTGCCGCTCCTCGGCCGAACAATCCTCAAAGGGCTGAAAGACCCCGGAGGGAGTTTACCCGGTTAAACATGACCCTGTCACAGATCCTGCCACAGTTGCTATCCACTAACTTAGTGACTGTCAGAGAGGCGCCGAAGTTCCCTAATACAACATCTCCCAAGTACAACCCGAATGCTCGTTGTGCTTACCATTCAGACAGCCCGGGGCACTCTACCGATGACTGTTGGGCACTAAAGAACAAGCTACAGGACCTCATTGACGCTAAGGAGGTACAGTTTGAGGCATCTGATAAGCCTAATGTGGTGACAGCTCCCCTGCCTGCTCATGGAGTTAATGCTATTGGGGATGAAGAGGAAGTTGATGAAGCTGAGTTTGATAGCTGGATCTACCCGGCAACTGACGGAGGACTCAACAATTGGAGCGCAAAGGACAATCTCCCTGTTTCTTTTGTTACTAAGTAATGAATTCCTATGTTTTGTTATTTTGTAATAAACAATGATAAACTCTATGGCCCGGTGTCTTACCCGAGGCACCGTGGTTCTATTTGTGAGGGCATACAAATTGTCATTTCATATATCATAAATAAAAATCTTGGACGTATTTTTCGCATTGCAAATATTGTGCTCCTTTCCTGTCTTTCTTTTCCTTTACATAATTTTCAAAATAGCTGTATTTACACACACACACTCACTCATACAGGTTCCAATCCACTCTGGATCTCACTGATAACAGCTCTGCTACTGCCAGTTATGACTTCGAAAATCCGATCAACTTAGCCGAAGACGAAGGTGAAGATGATTGCGAAGTGCCTGGCGAGCTTGCAAGACTGTTGCTTCAGGAAGAGCGGGCAATTCAACCCCATGAAGAGCCAGTAGAAACCATAAACCTGGGTACAGAGACAGACAGGAAAGAGGTAAAGATTGGTGCCAACCTAGAGCTCAGTGTGAAGCAACGGTTAACCAAGATGTTACATGACTATATGGAGATCTTTGCCTGGTCCTACGAAGACATGCCCGGGTTGGATACCGATATTGTGGTCCATCACTTGCCAACTAAGGAAGACTGCCCTCCAATTAAGCAAAAGGTCCGTCGGATGCGTCCAGAGATGTCCGAGAAGATTAAAGCCGAGGTCATGAAACAGTTTGATGCTGGGTTCCTTGCAGTGACTTCTTACCCTCAATGGGTTGCTAATGTGGTGCCAGTACCTAAGAAGGACGGTAAGGTCAGAATGTGTGTCGATTACAGGGATCTAAACAGGGCCAGCCCCAAAGATGACTTCCCCTTACCTCACATTGATGTCCTTGTTGATAATACAGCTCAGCACAAGGTGTTCTCTTTCATGGATGGCTTTTCAAGTTACAATCAGATCAAGATGGCACCTGAAGACATGGAGAAGACTACATTTGTTACTCAGTGGGGCACCTTCTGTTACAAAGTCATGCCATTCGGGTTGAAGAACGCCGGGGCAACCTACCAACGTGCCATGGTTGCCTTATTTCATGACATGATCCATCACGAAATAGAGGTATATGTGGACGACATGATCGCTAGGTCCCAGACTGAGGAAGAGCACCTAGATCATCTGCAGAAGCTGTTTGACCGGTTGAAACTGTACAAGTTAAGATTGAACCCGAACAAGTGCACCTTCGGGGTAAGATCGGGAAAATTGCTAGGCTTTGTGGTTAGTGATAAAGGTATTCAAGTGGACCCTGCTAAGGTCAAAGCTATTCAAGAGATGCCAGTTCCCAAGACAGAGAAGGAAGTCAGAGGCTTTTTAGGACGCCTGAATTACATTGCTCGGTTCATCTCACACCTGACTGCTACCTGTGAGCCAATCTTCAAGCTGCTGAAAAAAGATCAGGTAGTATGTTGGAATGATGAATGTCAGGTTGCCTTCGACAAAATCAAAGAGTATCTCCAAGAACCACCCATCCTTATGCCACCGGTTGAAGGGAGACCTCTGATACTATACCTGACGGTGTTGGACAACTCAATGGGGTGTGTGCTGGGGCAGCATGACGAGTCTGGCCGAAAAGAGCATGCCATTTATTACCTTAGAAAAAAGTTTACCGACTGTGAGACCCGATACTCACTGCTTGAGAAAACTTGCTGCGCTTTGGTATGGGCTGCTCGCCGGCTGAGACAGTATATGCTGACTCACACTACCTTGTTGATCTCAAAAATGGATCCGATAAAGTACATATTCGAAAAGCCTGCTCTGTCTGGGAGAATTGCAAGATGGCAAATGATCTTGACGGAATACGACATTCAGTACACGACCCAGAAAGCCATCAAGGGGAGTGTATTGGCAGACCACTTAGCACATCAAGCTGTAGATGACTACCAATCAATGAACTTCGAGTTTCCGGATGAAAGCATTATGATAGTAACTGACTGTGAAGTACCTGGACCGGATGAAGGACCTGAACCAGGATCTCGATGGTCTATGCACTTTGATGGAGCCTCCAATGCTTTGGGAAATGGTATCGGCGCCATAATCATATCTCCTCAAGGTACTCATACTCCACTCACTGCCCGGCTGTGTTTCAACTGTACCAACAACATGGCGGAGTATGAGGCGTGTATCATGGGTCTTCAAGCTGCGATCGACCTAAGGATCAAATTCCTAAGTGTCTTCGGAGATTCCGCTCTTGTAATCAATCAGATCAAAGGAGAGTGGGATACGAAACACCCAAACTTGATTCCTTACAGAGAATGTGTGTTGACCCTGGTCCCCCACTTTACAGAGATAACCTTTGAGCACTTTCCAAGAGAAGAGAATCAGCTGGCGGACGCGTTAGCTACAATGTCTTCTATGTTCAAAGTTAAATGGGATAATGAAGCTCCCCGGATCATCATCTGGAAACTGGACGAACCGGCATACTGTTGTGATCTCGAAACTGAATTGGTGACCGAGAAGCCTTGGTACCATGAAGTGAAGAGATATCTGGAAACTCAGGAATACCCTGAAGGTGCCTCTGTCAATGATAAGAAGTTCCTGAGAAGGTTCGCAGCAAATTTCTTCCTAAGCAACGGCATCTTGTACAAGCGAAACCATGATTCGACCTTACTGCGTTGTGTGGATAAAACTGAAGCAGAACGGATCATGGAAGAGCTACATGAAGGGACCTTTGGTACACATTCCAGTGGACACACTATGGCTAAAAAGATCCTACGGGCAGGATATTACTGGTCCACAATGGAAGCTGACTGTTACCAACATTCTAGGACATGCCACAAGTGCCAGATTTATGCAGACAAGGTGCATGTTCCTCTAGTTCCCCTGAATGTTCTGACTGCGCCTTGGCCGTTTGCAATGTGGGGCATAGACATGATCGGCGAGATTAAACCTACGGCATCTAATGGGCATCGCTTCATCCTAGTGGCGATTGATTATTTCACAAAGTGGGTTGAGGCAGCATCCTATGCTACGGTAACCAAGACTGTGGTGGCACGGTTCATTCGACACAATCTGATCTGTCGGTACGGCGTCCCTGAGCGAATTATTACAGACAACGGTACCAATCTGACCAACAAGATGATCGCTGAGCTCTGCGAACAGTTCAAGATACAGCACCACAATTCTTCTCCTTACAGACCGAAGATGAATGGGGCTGTAGAAGCAGCAAATAAAAACATCAAGAAGATCGTGCAAAAGATGACAGTGACTTATAAAGATTGGCACGAGATGTTACCGTTCGCTCTGCATGGGTATCGTACCTCAGCTAGGACGTCAATCGGGGCAACTCCTTTCTCTCTGGTTTATGGCATGAAGGCAGTCTTGCCGATCGAAGTGCAGATACCCTCTCTCCGGATAATGAAGGATGCAAATCTGAACGAAGACGATTGGATCCAGACACGACTTGATCAACTCAACCTCATTGATGAAAAGAGACTTGCTGCTATCTGTCATGGTCAGACGTACCAAAAACGAATGATCAGGGCATTTAACAAAAAGGTCAGACCACAGGAATATCAAGTTGGGGATCTGGTAATCAAGAGAATCATCCTTCCTCAGAGTGATCCAAGGGGCAAATGGACCCCTACATACGAAGGGCCATTTGTGGTTAAACATGTGTTCTCAGGAGGAGCAATGATATTAACCAACATGGATGGTGACGACCTTCCTCACCCCGCCAATGCAGACATAGTAAAAAGATACTACGCATGAAAAAAGACCCGCTAGGCTGACATGCCTAGGCAAAAATTAGGGCTTCCCGTCGAACCAAAAGGGTTCGGGCAAAATGAAGGGATGAAATGAAAAAAAATCTGTACACCCGGCAAGTCGAAAACCTGAAAAGGCGGCTTGGGCAAAAATGGGTATCCCGGTGGACTGAAAACCCGAAAGGGCAGTCCAGGCAAAAATTAGGGATAAAAGCGTAATACTATGTCTCATTGATCACTTTGCATCCAGAATCCGGTATCTACATCAAGTTCAGACGGCATCGATCAGTCAGCTTCACCTTCAACCGAGGTCATCAAGTGATGAGACGCTCGGAGTTATAAAGGAAATAGCAGAGTTGAAACCCAGTGGATCATTCATATTTCACACAGCTGTTTTATTTTATTTTGTACAAAATTTGTATAAACTCTCTTATTCGGCGGCGTCCTCTTACTAGGACGTCGGCCTCTTGTATACAAAACGCCTATTCACAGGCCATTCAAAAATCAATACAAATATATTTTCAGTTAAACGTACCAAGTGTTTTTTCTTTTTTCTGTTTTGTTTTGCGAAGAACGTCCAAGGTTCAATTTGTGATATATGCATTGACAGTAGTTTGCTAACTCATAAATATTTGCATACGAAACAAAGGAATTAATTGCAGGTGACACTAGAAACAGGGGCAATAAAGAGTTGTATGAGCAGTCTAATTGTTCTATCTTCCAAGGTACCAAGGTAGGTTCAACTAAAGAACACGACCAAGTACATCTTAATTCCCCAGAGAGTGGTTCAGCAAAACAGTACATTCTTCTCCAAGCGAAATTATCAAGGAAACTGAGTGTCCTCCCGTAGATCTCAATACTTCCCCAGCAGCATATATTCTTAACAAGCATCCCCGGCAGTCTTGGTCTAAAGATTGTTCCCCGGCGGTATACCGACATTCAAAGGAATCACTTCCCCAGCAATTCAAAACTCCCCAGGAGAGTCCCATCCAGTTCCCCAGGAAGGTTGGAATCCACATATCCCCAAGCAATAAGCTTATCCCCAGTAGATTCTGGAAGCTTATCCCCTCATAGAGCACGAACGCGTCGTCCGGCTTGAGTTAAAGAGTTATTTCCTTAACAGGATATAACTGGGTTATCCTCAGCCAAAAGCCATGGAAAGATCGTCGTCAACGAAGTCTTCTTACCCCAGCGAAGTCTGTCAGCACTTCCAACAACAAGGGTATCCTCAGCAAGTCATCAACAATTCAGCAAGGCATCCCTCTTCCCACAGAGTATTGCTTCCCAGCATGGTCGCCAGAGTATGTTTCTCCCCGCAGAATTTTTTCATTTTCCAAGTTTATTCCGCAACGGAGTCATCTTCTCCTACCGGTATTCTTGCAACTATCATCCCCAGCGGAAGCAAAATCAATACTTCAACATCAGCCCAGGATATGACTTCCCGGCACCCGTCAAGGATCTACTTTCCTAGACGAAAACATACATTCATAAAACATCACATACATCATTATAGCATGCATAGACGCATCATATCATACAAATCTCATTTATATTGAGAACATCATTGCTTAATCCATATCATGCATTGCATATGACTGACCGTTACCTTTCAGGAAAGATGCAGTTAAAATGCTCAAACATATTCCAAAGCCTTCTCTAGTCCAGCTAAGGCGACTCCCAACATATTTTTCTGATAAAGACTCAGCAGAAGCTATGGTCCCCTCTCCGACAAGTGCGTGAGGTGGTAATTCCTTTTCAGATGTTTCCCTCTCCGACGATGAGTGTGAGGTGATAGTCTCCTATGGTCCCCTCTCCGACAAGTGCGTGAGGTGGTAATTCCTTTTCAGATGTTTCCCTCTCCGACGATGAGTGTGAGGTGATAGTCTCCTATGGTCCCCTCTCCGACAAGTGCGTGAGGTGGTAATTCCTTTTTCAGATGTTTCCCTCTCCGACGGTGAGTGTGAGGTGATAGTCTCCTATGGTCCCCTCTCCGACAAGTGCGTGAGGTGGTAATTCCTTTTTCAGATGTTTCCCTCTCCGACGATGAGTGTGAGGTGACAGTCTCCTATGGTTCCCTCTCCGACGGTGAGTGAGGCGACAATTCCTTTTCTTATGATTCCCTCTCCAACGGCGAGTGAGGTGATTCCCTTTCAGATTATAATAGCCTATGGTTCTCGTTCCGATCCTGCGAAGATGGTATTTCCCACCAAGATTTTCTCAACGAGCGTTGTTGAAGTTAAAATCACCCAAGGTTCTCTTACCATTCATGCTAAGGCAGTAACCATACCTGGTTCATTCATCATCTTTTGAAGCTCCAGATTCAGCTCCTGTAACCAGTCAGGACACATCTATACCAAGCATCTAAAATCAGCTCCTGCAACGTGTCAGGTACTCATTTTCTGTTTTGCAGGTATGCAGGTTCTCGCCAAGGAATCTCCTACGCGATCAACATCCAAATGGCATCTATAAGCCCATCATCCTATCCAGCAACCTCCCAATGGCATCTATAAGCCCATTCCACCATCACTGCTACTATGTGAGCGCAAATTTCTGGGCACTCTAGTGTCCAATCATCTTCTACCCTCGGATTACGAAAGGCACGTCAGCCAATCTGCATCCTCAGGTCTAAGAAGATTGAACAGGGGCAACTGTTGTACCCCAAAATTTGCCCTCCCATATTCTCCAAGAAATTGCCAAGCCAAGTCACAAAACTCCCCAAGGGTTGTACAGTGCAAAGGTGTCCTATACAGTCAAAGCTAGGGTTTGGGTTCTAATCAAAGAAATGAAGTTTTCAAAGGCCCAATCAAGTCTCACATGCCTACAAAGATGGTCAAGTATCCTCATATCAAGTTTCAAGGCATTCAGCTCAAAATTGCACAGTCAAAACCCTAAATTGCACTACAGTCAATTGTAGGGGCAAAATGGTCATTTGACAGTCAAAAGTTCAAATTTTTGGTCAACATATCATTTTGAAGCCACAAACATCATTTGATCAATGCTTGATCATGATTCTCAAAATTTGGCTCAGAAATCATCAAGATGCAAAAGTTACTGTATTTGGACAGCTGAAAAGTCAACTGAAATTGACCAGGGCATAACTTTCACATGGTTTATCAGAAAAATTCCATCTAAAGCTCATTTTGAATAGAAAGACATTTCCTATAACTCATCTTCATACTTCAAGTCCAAGAAATGCTCTCACAAAAAGTTATCAATTTCAACATTATAGGTCATTTTCAAAAGTCAACAAAAAGGGACTTTAAGTCAAAGGCCATAACTTGAGATTGGAAAATCAAAATGACATGGGACCAAAGGCATTGGTTAAAGGACTCAAAGACCTTTCCAAAATGTCCAAGAACATGAGAAAAGCTTAAAAATTGAGCAAGTTATGCCTTGTAGAAGTTGGGAAATTTTTGGATATTTTGAAAAGTCAACATTACTTCAAATGACCTAAAATTGCTAATGGGCCCATTTTTCTTCCATGATTCATCATTCCAAGCATGTGCACGACCACTTGGCCCAAAGGGAAGTATTTTCTCATTTTTTATTTATTTATTTGAATTATTATTCATATTAATTCATTTAAATTATATAAATATGTGAAAAATATCTAACATGACCTAACCAATCTTTTTATGCATGTTTGATACTCAAGATTTCGTGTACAACTAAATAGGGAAAGATTTGGACTAATTGGATCATGATTTGCACAAGAACATGTGAAAAAAGATATGAAAATAATGGTGGAAAATCAAATATTGAAATCAATGAATGAAAAAGATTTTGGCCAATTTTGTTAACCTAATAGCTTCACTACAAAGCCAGGAACACAAACCTAACCCTAAGAGACTGAAAGCTGCGCCCAAAAGCCTTTGAAAAACTTGAAAAAATTCCTTGAAAACAAAATTCTGAAATCATTGTTGGAGGACGATTCAAAGCCTAATTCTGATTCCAATAGCTTGCTCAAGGTCTATTGAGTGTATTTCAATCAGAATTATTCATCCAAACGCCAAGAACTGGTAAAACGAACCGTACCTGTGCAAGGAAAATTTCAGAGTCGTGCATCATGATTTACACATTCTTTGTGATTTTTATTCATGGATTCATGTTAATTACCTTGTTCTGAAGCTAACCCAATGTTTTGATTGAATTATTATGCGTTATATTCGATTCCACCATGTTTAAATTCTAGGGTTTTCAGGAGGATAAATTAGGGCTTTTACAATAAGGCAAAATTAGAGGTTGAGATTAAGACCATTGGATTCAGCGCATTGAGACGAACATGGACCAAGCCTCGCGATTAATTTATGAACCATATAGCGCTATTCGCTATTTTTTCTAAAGCCGTCTAGTGCAACGCGTCTGAAACCGTTGCCATATCTTCTTGTTTCAGAAAAAAAGAAAAAGCACGCGAGGAAGATGATGCGTTGGCGCACAGTGATAGGCCTATTCAAGTTTTCGCGCGCAAGGACCCACTAATATATTGTTTATTTCATTATATTTGTTTGTTACATTAATTACAGAAAAGCAATTTGGTTCAGCTGGCAAGCATAAGAAGTGGTGAAGTCCATGACCTGGGTTCGAGTCCCAGGTCTTCATAATCTCTCATATTATTTTTCAAATAATAATCATATGCAGGTTAACATTGCCGTTCCATGGTACACCTCCAAGATCCAGCTGGCCACGCGTCCAGTATGTCAATCCAAAGGCTGAGGGTTGAAGAACACGTTGAGTCCCAGTCAACGCACCACACGCTTGCACAAAAGTCAATAAGGCCATAATCAATTGGGCCAAATTCCTAAGTCCATACCTCACTTTGGGGCCTGAACCCCCCCCCCCTGGTTTGCAATTCTTTTTATCTTTTTATTTTATCTTTAATTGCTATTTTATTTGCCTGATTGTTTTAATTTAATTAATTAATTATATTTTTTCCCAAAAATACAAAAATACATAAAAATTCAGAAAAGACAAAAAATGCAATAAATATTTTAGTTTAATATTTTCTTGTAAATAAATGCTTGGAATTTAATTAGTAAAATAGGTTTTAATATTAATTATTTTCACAATAAAAATCTAAAAAAATGTAGAATTAGGTTGAGTTAATTTTTATTCCCTTTTTTAATATTCCTTTTTCACAATAATAATATCTATTTTATTTTTTATAATTAAACTTGCATGTAAATTAACTTAGGTTTAAATTAGGTTAAAATTCAATATTTTTCTTAATAACTTAAAAAATAATTAGAACTAGGTTTAACATTTTGTTTTAGTTTTAATTAATTCTCTTTTTTCATTAAATCTCAAAAAACACAAAAATACCAAAAACATTTCCTTTTTTTAATTTTTAATTCCTTATTAATTTAATTTTGCAAAAGGGTCCAACGCCCATATTTTTAATTATTCTATTTCGCATATTTATTCTATATTGCTTAAATAATTATGTATCTCTCCCAAAGCTTTGTAACATCCACTTCTCGCACTTTTCAATTGCTTTACTTTATTTGCTTTATTTTCTTTTCCGTCAAATCGGGTCCGGTTTAATTTTTGGCGATGTGGACCCGCGCCATTTGTAATAGCTTAGAATTTACTTTTCCGCAAATATTTTTAACTGTTAAACAAAGCATGCAAGAATGAATGGACTTAAATAAAATCAAGCGTAGATCACAATGAACATGACAAGACAAATATCAATGAAAACGACACACGAATCACACACACCACCCCTAGGGTACGCCTCACTGTTGCCTTGCCTCGAAAGGTGATCGTCGAGTAGAGGATGTCTTAGTAAGTCCTCATGATCCGGGAACCTGGCATGAGGGTAGCTTCTAAGGTGTCTTCCCATTGCTCTGGTGATCACCATGTCCCGAACCTCGAATTGACCCGAACACCTCCAACAGTGGTGCTACCTACCTCTCAATGGTGGGATGGCACTACTTTAAAGGACATTTACACAGACGAATTCCTTAGGGTAGGTAGGTTCTCAAGGATACTTGCTCTAATTTCAAACAAAAATACTTTTCACACCAACACATTTTCAAAAGCTTTCAAAGCAATTTTTTCAAACACTCTGACGTACGAGTCGAACTGAAATTTTTCAAAGAAACTTTTTTTAAACCCACATTGAAAAGCAAACAAACATTTTTGAAAACACATTGAGCAAGTATCTAAGAGCCCATGGATAACCATGGATAGAAAGGGTGCTAACACCTTCCCTTTCTATAACCTACCTCCCGAACCGAGAGCAATCTCTTTAAGGAATTTTTCTGTGCTTTTGTCCTTTCCATTTGGAGAAAATAAAAGACGGTGGCGACTCTTGCTTCCGCGACATTTCGCGAACCAGCGTTAAACAGTCAGTTCCAGATCCACCGATCACACTTCCCCAAGGCTGCCACCTAGCCTGCACCTACATTGCAACCCATTCCACCTCTAATTCTCCAATTGGGATGGCGACGCCTTTCAATTTTGTACTCATTCACCAAGTTAAATGGCGCCTTCCTACATGTCTAATCGTATTACATGCATGTAGAGATGACTTCCCCAAGGCTTCCGCCTAGCCTGCACCTACACTAAAATCCATGCCACCTATAATTCACCAACTGGGATGGCGACACCTTTCAATTTTGTACTCATTCACCAAGTCAAATGATGCCTCCCTATAAGTCCAATTGTATTACATGCATGCATAGATGCCTTCCCCAAGGCTGCCACCTAGCATGCACCTACACTGCAACCACCTCATGAGTGACACATATCATGCATGCATGCATTCACCAACCACCTCATTTATTCACTGTGTGATAAATTTTTTCCTATAAATACAGAGCCTCGCATACTTGTTTTGCATCAACAATCATCTCACTCTCTGATACAATGGGCGATCCTCACAGAGGCACAAGGGATAATATTGTAGCGTTTGTAAGTTTTCATATATTCTCAAATATTCTTATATACTTATAAATTTTTATAATATTATTAATGATTTATACATCTTATGGACTCTTACAGTTTTTACATTTTTAATTTAGGATACTAAAATATTCAGAATTCAGTCACACAACTACATTGCTCCCGGCCCGTTGATCGTGCCCTATCTCAAAAATGCGAGTTTCGGAAATATTATAAAGATCTCTAACAGCACGATTAATTCAAAGTTCATACTTGCAATGTTGGAAAGGTGGAGACCCGAGACACACACATTTCATCTACCAATAGGTGAATATACCGTCACACTAGAAGACGTGTACATGTTATTGGGTCTCCCTGTCGATGGTAAGGCAGTTAACGGGTCGGTTCAACATCCCAACTCTCTGTGTGGGGAATTGTTGGGAAAATATATGGTTGAAGGTGGTGGTGTTAGAGGCCAAGGTATATTACTTACTGAACTCAAAAAAAATTATGCGACTCTGGAGTTGAACGAAAATTCCTCCGAGCTAGCTAGAGTAATAAAACCTAGAAATTATATAACGATATTTTTTGGAACCTTTTTATTTCCCGAAATATGGGAAATAGTGTAAATTTCATGTATTTAAATTTACTTAGAAACTTTGAAAAAACTAGAAAGTATAGTTGGGATTCTGTTGTTTTAGCCCATCTATACAGTTCCTCGTGTAAAAATGCAACCAAGGAAAAATGTAATTTTTATGGATGCACTTTCTTACTCTAAGCCTAGGATTGGTGGAGAATAGAGTCCCTAAACCCCGTCAACAACAACGCATTAGTTTTCCCATACGCAAAAAAGTAAGTCAATAACTTATATCATTTATTATTCATCTGTTCACCAAATATATGATAAAAATAAACTATTTTACAATTCCTTTAGGTACTACGTGATGGGTATGGATTACAACAAGAATTCCAGATTCAATGTCGCTCTATATCGCAATCTATTGGATCACCTTGGTCCGGATGATGTACGTCATACCTTTGAACTTTTCTACTTTTAACATATTTATTTATTACGTTTTCATTAAGCTGATTTAATTTTATCCATATTTTATCTGGAGATCATATTTGGATTTGGACCTTGAACCAAACTCTGAGGATGCTGCAATTTAGACTACAAAGACTGCAACCGTATGGTATCAGTAGCCAAGCCTAATTTTGCCTAACAATGGAAGCCCCAATTCTAAGGTCCAAACCCTAATAATGGTGGTATTCGATTCCTGCATCAAAACCAAAATCTAACCATACAGAAATCTTGCAAACATAAGAGTGGTTAATAATGCATGATTAAAATACGTTAATATCATATGAATCAAGGAAATCAAAGTCAAGAAAAAACGTAAACCGTGGGGTAGTTAGAATACGCTTCAGACAGTTTTGGGACTTGGTAATGGCTGGGAACGACCCAGGAGGCTTCCAAGAATATGTTTTGAGTGGAATTTGAAATTCAGGTTTTACAATTTAGGCTTTTTTGTGTGCGTGCATTTGGCTGGCAAAAGTGTTGTTCTTATAGTGTAGATGGAGGAGACATCATTGAATAGAAAAGATCATATCCATAACTCATCTTTTCCAACAAGAATCCAACAAATTCAAAGCCTTCCAAATTTTCCAAAACATGCCTTACCCTTTCTTAGATGAACCTGGTCATGTTTGCACGAATCCTTGGGCTTCCAGACAAGTCAAAGCACCAGCCCAAGTGCCTAAGCCCATTTCCAAATATTTTGTACCATTTATTTTATATTTATTTGAAACAAATTAAAATAAATATGTAAATAATAGGTAGAAAATTTAAGGCCGTGAAAAAATAAGATTAGAGGTCCTCTATTACCTTAGGAAGATATTTAAACCTTAAAAAGTTAGGCCATTGACCCAAAAATTCAAATTTGCTCAATGCACCACTCTTGAAATTTCCAAAAATTTTCCAACTTGGACAAGCCATAACTTGCTCGATTTTTATTAACTTTGCATTTGAAGATATTATCTTGATGTAAAAGGTCTTGGCAAAAAGTGGCTTTTGTTGACTTTTTGAAAATGACCTATAATGTTTGAGGTCATATCTTTTAAATGGTGTATTCCTTGATCTTGGGGACCGAAGAGAAGTTGTAGGGAATTGGACTCTCTTTAAAATGAGCTTTGGTAGGAAATTTTTTGATAAAGTATGAGAAAGTTATGCTTGGTCAAAGTTTGGTTGACTTTTCCTATAGAAACCCTAATTTGCCATTTTTTGACTTTTGATGAATTAGGAGCATTTCTTGAGGAATCATGATCAACCCTTGATCAAATGACGGATATCACTTCAAAATGTTGATGTTGACCAAAAATATTAAAGTTTGATTGTACATGGGCCACAATTGACTTTTGACCTAGCATAGTTGATTTTCCAATACTTGAGCAGTTGATTGAGCAAACTTATTGAGCAAGGCATGCAACTTGGCATGAATGACCTTGAAGACATATTCGGACCATGGGAAGCATTTGATACCATTGGAGCTCAACCATCTTGATGAAAATTGAAACCCAAACTGGGGGTATTTGCCTTAGGAGGAGAATTGTATGGTCAATTATTGGTCAACCTGAGCAATTGAGAACCTCTAGGAGTATGTCTTGTGTGAGAATGGGAGGGAAAATTTGGGGGTACAATAATACCTGACCACCAAAATAATTTCTTGAAATCTTGATACATCTTAGTAGCTCTAGTATGAATACTCAAACCACTACGATGCCATTCATCAAGAATTCTTTTCTTCAAATCTCCCACATCTGAAACAAAAACTCTACCACAACATCTCAAGATACCATTCTCATCAATCCGAAAATCACCACCTCGGCCTTGATTAATCAATGCCAGTCGATCAACTAAACTCAAATCAGATTTTTTTCCTTCTCAAATCTCGTCAAGAATACCACTATTAAGCTTCAAAATACCAAGCTTAACAGCAGAAGAAGTATCTTCACAAACCAAACTCAAATCTCGAAATTATTCAAGTAAATCTAACTCTTGCACCATCAACATCGACATATGAAAAGACTTCCTACTCAAAGCATCAGCTATAATATTCTCTTTACCCAGATGGTAATTCAAACCAAAATAATAATCCTTCAAGAATTCCAACCATCTCTTTGTCTTATATTCAACTCTTTCTGATCAAATAGATACTTTAAACTTTTGTGATCACTAAACAAATCGAACCTCGATCCAAAAAAATAATGCCTTCAAAGTTTCAATACAAACACCACAACAACTAACTCTAAATCATGTGTCGGATAATTCCTCTCATGAACTTTAAGTTGCCTGGAAGCATAAGCTACCACTTGCTGATTCTGCATCAACACACCGCCTAAACCCATCAAAGAAGCATCATAATAAACCACAAAAGGTTCTGCCGGATTCAGAAAAATAAAAATAGGAGCGGTTGTTAACATTCTCTTAAGCTCTTGAAAATTAGCTTCAAACTGCAAAGTCCAAATAAAAGCTTGACCCTTCCAAGTCAACTGCGTCAAAGGTAACGCCAACTTAGAAAAACATTCAATGAACTTCCGGTAATAACCAGCCTAACCAAGAAAACTTCTAATCTCAAAAACAGATTTCAGAGCTTCCCATTGAGACACAACATCAATCTTTGCAGGATTAACAAAAATACCCCTACTCGAAATCACATGCCCAAGGAAACTCACTTCCTTCAACCAAAACTCACACTTAGAAAGTTTAGCATAAAACTGCTTCTCCTTCAACACAGATAACACAATCCTCAAATGTTTAGCATGATCCTCTTCACTCTCATAATAGATCGAAATGTCATCAATGAACACAACAACAAATTGATCCAGATACTCATGAAAAATCCTATTCATATATTCCATCTATACACCAGGTGCATTGGTCACACCAAACGGAATTACAGAATACTCATAAGGACCATACCTCATCCTAAAAGTAGTCTTCTGAATATCTTCACCCTTCACACAAATCTGATGATACCCAGACCTCAAATCAATCTTACTGAACACATTTGACCCAACCAACTGATCCATCAAATCATCAATCCTCTGAAGTGGATACTTATTCTTAATAGTCACCTTGTCCAGTTGTCTATAATCAACACACAATCTCATATAACCTTCTTTCTTATTAACCATCAAAATAGGTGCACCCCACGGTGACACACTCGGAAGAATAAAATTCTTCTTAAGTAAATCCTCAAGTTGACTCTTTCAACTTAAAAGCTGACATCCGATATAGAGCCATTGAAACAGGACTAGTTCTAGGAACTAAGTCGATTGTAAACTCCAACTCACATTCTGGCAGCAAATCACTTACATCTTCAGGAAACACCATAGGAAAATCACGGAAAATAGGAAAATCACCCATAGTTTTCTTCTCTCCAAGATCCAACGTTGCAAACAAAGAAAACAACATGGCACCGTCTTGCACAGACTCATCTACTTGCTTAGCAGACAAAAATAAATCCCTCTCGATAATCCATAGCAGAAGTATCAATACACATATTTCCATGTGTTTTACCCCAAAATTTTCCCTCCCATATTTCTTAACACATGGCAATTGAGGTCCGCAAATTGCTCAAGGAAGTTCAAGAATTGACCAGACAAACTCTCTCCTAAGGCAACATACCTCAAATTAGGGTTTCTATCTTCATCAAGATGTGTGAACCACAAAGGACTCAAATGATCACCATTGTCCTAATATGTTCTCAAGATCATCATGTCAAGTTTCAAGCCTTGCAGAAGAAGTTTTCTCAGTCAATTTCTCAAATGCCTGAAAATCAACTATACTAGGTCAAAAGTCAACTGTGGCCCACATACAATCAAACTTCAAGATTTTTTGGTCAAAATCCTCATTTTGAAGTATTATCCATCATTTGATAAAGGGTTGATCATGATTCCTCAAGGATTGCTCACAATTCATCAAAACCCAAAAGTTGCTAAATTAGGGTTTTATAGGAAAAGTCAACTCAACTTTGACCAAGCATAACTTTCTCATAATGTATCAGAAATGACCCATCCAAAGCTCATTTTGAAGAGGATGCAATTCCCTACAATTAATCCTCATCTCACAAGTCCAGAATATTCACTCACAAAAAGATAGGAATTTTGACATTATAGGTCCTTTTGAAAAGTCAACAAAAACACCTTTTGGGTCAAAGCTTCATACATGAACATGGAAGACTCAATTGAGATGAGATCAAAAGGGTTGTTTAGAGTACACCCTAATATTTCTAAAAAGTCCAAGAATACCTCTCTAGGGTCAAAATTGAGAGAGTTATGCATTGGCCAAGTTGTCCATTTTTGCAAAATTGCCAAACGTCAAATGTGCTCAAATTTGCATTTTTTGCTAAATGGGCCCAACCTTTTATGCTTGCACCTCAATTATAATGTGGTCAATGACTCAAATGTTCACTCACCCATTATGTGCTTCATGTTTCAATTTATTTTGATTTTTCATTAATTAAAAAGTGAATTAAATCAAATAAATGATGAAAATTAACAGAGATATGATTTGATTTGTTTTTTTGTGTGGACAGATTGGCAATCAAGATATGCTGAGTTAATAAGATCAAATCGAATCAAGGTCAATTGGTACAAGAAAGGAATGATTTGGCTCAAAATAGCAACATATCATATAGCTTGCAAATCAAATCAAATCTTGGATAAATGCAAAGATTTAGTCTAAGTTTGTTAACCTAATTCACTCTAGGTTATATAGTGAACAATTCCAGATCAAAGACAAGGGTTAGAGTCGTGAAAAAAGGCAGGGCAAAGTCACATAATTCAAAGAAAAGTGTGAATTGGTTTTCACTCCACAGGCCATCTCAAGCCATCCTAGCTATCCCAATCCATTGTTGGACGTCCCAGGAAGCTATCCCAATCGTTTGCAAGGCCTGAAACACCCAGAAACGCGCGTTACACCTCTTACGGTTTGACATAATTTTCCAATTCGATTATCATAATTCTTGCATCATTAGCACTTTTGATTGTTATATTCGTGTTTGTCATCATGTTTGCAAGCTAACCATGTCATTTAATTGCGTTTTTGATGCGTGTACACGATGTTGTCATTGCTAGGGCTTGTGTTATTTTTATGGTCTTTTTGTACAGGAACAATTGGGCCTTGAATCAGGTACCATGATGCTCGTGAGGATGAGACGAGTTGATTGGTACCATTACCTTTCATTTATCTTGCATGTACAACATTTTTGAAATATGCAGGGTTATACCTACAATGGATGTCTGTAGGTAAAAGTCCCTTCATCTAAAACGACGGAGAAGGGAAGAAGATGGCTATGTATCAGCCAATCATTCGCCCATTTGAATCTCGCGCGTTTTTTTGTTCAGTTAACCATGTTTTATATATTATGTTTTATGCTTGAATTAATTACAAAAAAATGCAGGTGGCTCAGTGGTAAAGGCGCTTGGTGTTGGGTGGAAGGATCTGGGTTCGATCCCAGGTCCCAACAAATTTTCTTTATTTCACTTTCTTGTAACAAATCCAATGCATTATCCTTCTGGGTGACCATCATGCATCGCTTGCGTCAAACAATTTGATCCAGCATGTCATCAGATCTAACGCCCCATCCATGAGGGACCATGGTACACATTCAAGTCAACGCTACACCAGATTCAGTATTGACCAGGCTTGGAGCATTTTGGGCCTGGAAATTCAGACTTGCACCCCCTCTTCAGCAACACAATCAGGCCTAATTTTCACTCTTTCTCTTTTTATTTTCTTTATTCTTTTCAATTTATTTATTTACTTTATATTTAAAAATCAATTTTTTCATAAAATCACAAAATCAAGAATTCATAAATTTAGAATTAGTTTTTTTTCATTATCAAATTTAATTCTTAATTAATTAGCTTAATTTAATTTAGGGTAACTTTAACTTATTTTTACAATTAAAATCAACTAGAAAAATCAGGTTTAATTCTTGATTTATTTGTTTTCTTTTTGCAAATAAAATAAAAATACAAAAAAATAGGTTATTTAGAATTAATTGCTTTTCATTGATTTATTTATTTTCCTAAATTAACATTAATTAGAGCTTAGGATTTTCTTTGCAATTTAATTATTCATTATTTTCTCAAATAACAAAACATGACAAAAAAACTTTTTTTTCTTTAATCAATCGCAAGTAGGATTAGTCAAAGTGTCAAAACCCTAATCGCCTCACATTTAACTTACCACGCGCATTTAAGTCTATTATTATTTTTGTAACTGTTTTGAGGATGTAATAGTTTTAATTAGGGTTTTTAAATTTCCGCAACTTTATTTACTGTCAATGATAATTATGTAACTGTCAAAGCCATGTAATAAGTGTAGGTTGTTTTTTTCGCTTTTACTTTCCGCAAAAGTCTTAACTGTTAGATGTATGTTTAGGATTGTATGGCAAGAATGCATGACAAAATTAAGATGGTTAGAAAACCCTAATGTGCACAGATAAATAATTGAAACAAATCATATGCACATATTCACTCTTAGGGTTTACCTCACTTCGGTTGCCTTCGGTAAACAATCATTAAGCATAGGAGATTTTAGTGGTTGCCCTCCAGTCTAAAGAGATCAAAGTATCCCATTCAAATGTTGCCTCGGAAATGTTGCCTCAGAAAGATCTTAAGACTCTAGGGTTGCTACTAAAGTTTTCTAACTAATGCTTTATTAATTGTACTTGTCTCTTTCGAACGTCCCTTAAAACTCCAACGACGGTGCTAACTACTCCTTAATAGTGGGATAACACTGTCTAAAGGAAAACAAACAGTCTTTTTCGAGTAGGTAGAAATCTTAAGTACTTGTTCAAAACAAAAACTTTTCACACAAACACTTTCCAAAAATAGTTTTTAAAACAACTTCGTCACACCCTTGAGGACTAATACAAGGGTTATCACGAAGTAAAAACATTTTCAAGACAAACACGCACAAGCAATTTGGAAAAATGAGCAAGTACCTAAGAGCCCGTAGATAACTCCGGTTAGAAAGGGTGCTAACACCTTCCCTTTCTATAATATACCCCCCGTACTCAGAATATCTTGAAAAAAGGTTTTTTCTATTCTTTTTTCCTTTTCCATGATTGGATGAAATAAAAGTTGGTGGCGACTCTTGCTTACCGTGACATTTTACGAACACAAAATGCAAAATGCAAACCAGTAAAAATAGTCGGTTCTGCCACCGTATCACAGAACTGGCGACTCTGTTGGGGAATTATAAGTGGGTATACCTTAGGATCTAGGTCATTAAAATTGCTTCTCTTGATTGCTTTGTTTGCTTTATTTTTGAGGGTTTTGTCTGGGGTTACTATAGATCCTATACCCGGATCTGGGGGCACTCATTAGGTAAGTAACAATAGACTGTGAGGGAACTGTACAACATAGACCAATACAGTTGAAGCAGTAGCTACGTTGGTGTGGCACTTTGGTTGGTATCGGTATCCCTTGTGGTGAAACGAGGAGAATACGGGGCCGCTGCGTGGTGTTGTGAAGCACTAACAAACCTTAGAACCTTAGTTGAACAACTTGTCCATTAAAAAGTAGCGAGATAGCCTGCCTCGGTATAGAGCTGAGGAATTGTTGATACTCGATGCTACACTCATTGAGATCATACTTTCGGAATATTTTGGCTGCAAGAAAAGATTGCGTGAGCTAAAACCATGATCGATAAAGGATGGTCAGTGATATTGAGATCCTCTAGAACCCGGTTAATTTTCTAGAACAGGTTTGAAACCAACTTAACTTCAAGAGGGTATTACCTTTGACCTCATGCAAGCTTTAAACCTAAGGGCTTGGTGTGATTTGACTGTGTTTGCAATACCTGTGTTTGCTAAACTTGTAGTTTATCATGACATCATGCATCATAACATGGCATTCATGCTTCATTACACTAACCATTTCAAAGACCAAGGGAATTTATCTTTGTTCTGTTTTGCAGATCATGGCTTCCGTGCATAGAAATACTATCTAAATCAGCTTTGTAAAGATACCTTCCTAACTCAAAGAGCTAGTATCAAGAGTTTCTGAAACTTATACTATCATTAAGAGACACAGTCAACTTCTCAGCCTGGTTACTTTAAACTTTGATGAACAAATGATGAGCGTACTTTTTCAGTTCTTCGATCCCAAGCATCACTGCTTCACCTTTCCAGATTATTAGTTGGTACCCACCTTGGAAGAATTCTCTCAGCTATTGGGCATACCCATTCTTGAACAGGTACCCTTCACAGGTATAGAAGAAGTTCCTAAGCCAGAAGTCATTTCCTCAGCTTTGCATTTGAAACGGGCCGACGTGGTATCCAATTAGGAAACTCGAAGCAGAGTCGAGGGTTTTCTAGCCAAATTTCTGATAGACAAGGCTCAGCTATTTTGGGATGATATGGATTTTCAGGCTTTTGAGGAGGTCTTGGCTCTTCTTATCTATGGTTTAGTTCTCTTCCCTAATCCAGAATCCTTCATAGATGTGAATGCTATCAATATTTTCCTTTCTCACAACCCTGTTCCTACCTTGCTTGGAGATATTTTGCACACTTTCCATACTCGTACCGTGAGGAGAAGAGGGATTCTCGTGTGCTGCATGCCATTGCTGTCGAGGTGGTTTATTTTTCACCTCACTAAGTCCATACTGAAGAATGAAGAAAGTCTAGTTTGGTCACAAAGGATAATGTTACTCGCTCATACAAATATTCTTTGGTGTTCTCGATCTATGGAAAACATTGCTATCATTTACCGCTGCGGGGAGTACCCTAATGTCCCACTGCTAGGTATCAGAGGGGGTATAACCTACAATCCTTGTTTAGCTCTGCGACAATTTGGTCACGCTCGAAGGGATGGTCCCCATGAGTTACTTATCGAGGGTATTGTATTCAACTATGAGGATGATATTCAAGAGTATCGCCGGAGGTTTATACGAGCTTGGGGTATGGTAAACAGATCGAGCGTCAGGGCTTTGGGGCCGAAGACTTCCATTCCAATGGAACCTTATCTATAATGGGTACGGGCTCATGCTCAGCAGCTTATGATGCCCTATGTGGATGTTTTGTCAGTGATTGTGGAACCCACTACTGAAGAAGGCATTCCTTACACGTTTCTCTATCCTTACATGCCCATTGATCTTGGGGAATTACAGAGGTCTTGGATTCAGTTGATGAAAGAGCGGGATACTTACAAGGATCAGTTCCATGCTCAGGAGAGGAAGGTTTTAGAGCTCAAAAATAAACTCCATGAGGAAAAAGGACTGAATGATTATCTTGACGCAAAAAGGAAGCATCCATGGGACTTTTGATTTTTCTTTCTAGTTTTAGATTTATTTTGAATTGTAATGCCTAAAAGGCATTTGAACTTCAAATTCAGCTAATAAAGTTTCTATTTATTTTGGTTTGCAAATTTAAATTTTCCGAAGTCTTTGAAATCATTGCATACGCATCCCATTATCATACACATCATTACAGGTTTCTCATCTCCTTCGCTGTTTATTTCAGCAAAAATGTCTTCCGAACAAAGCATTAAAGACCTGCAGTCACATAACGCCCAATTCCAATAAATGTTCATCAGTCTAGCAAAGGGGCAGGAGGATCTGAAAGCCCTCATCCTGTAAGGGAAGAAGAAAAAGAAGAAGGCTACTGGTATTCTGAACATGGGCCGAAGGTTTGGAGAGCGGTTGAAGCGACAAGTTGACTTGACCTCTTCATCTAAGGAAGGGGAGAACCAAGAAGGAGAGAAGGACCCTAGTCCTGTAGTCTCTGACAATGATACTGATTATAACGATGAACAATATAGTCCTGCTGAGGATATATACAAACAGTTGGAAGATCGTCTGAGTGCCATGGAAGTTCAGAGGATACCTGGATTGGATTTTGAAGAATTGGGTTTGGTGTCGGGAGTGGTCATCCCGCAGAAGTTCAAAGCTCCAGTTTTTGCCAAGTTTGATGGAGTGTCCTGCCCAAAGCTCCATCTCCGTTCCTACGTCAGGAAAATCCAGCCCCACACCGCTGATAGAAATCCGTGGGTTCATTTCTTTCAAGATAGTCTGTCAGGGACTTAGCTTGAATGGTTCTACCAGCTGGAGGGAGCCAATATCCGAAACTAGGAAGATCTGGTTGCTGCTTTCTACAAGAAGTATCAGTATAATGCCGACCTTTCTCCCACTCGTACTCAACTCCAGAGTATGTCCATGGGTGCAAGTGAAGGTTTTAAAGATTATGCACAAAAATGGAGAGACTTGGCTGGGAGAGTTCAACCCCCATTGTCTGATAGGGAGTTTGTTGATATGTTTCTAGGGATGCTATCTGGTCCATTTTTCAATCATTTGATCGGCAACTCGTCAGCTGGTTTCACCGAGCTGATTCTAACTGGAGAAAGAGTAGAAGTTGGAATCCGGAGTGGAAAGATCCAGAAAAATACCTCTTCGAGTACAGAGAAAAATTCATTTGGTGGCAAGAGGGAAGGTAATGCTGTGCACGGCCAGAAGGGGCGTAGCAAGGCAGACTACCACCAATTTGTGGGGGCAGTGTTGATCTTTAATTTGGCACGCACACAACGACCACAACAACGAAATAATCAGCCAAGGGTGGAAAGACCTCAAAGGCAGTTCACCCAAATCAACATGCCATTGTCACAAGCATTAAAACATATGTTGAAGATGAATCTGATTACGGTGATAAACCCTCATCCTAACCCTAAGACTTCCTCTCCTAACTACAATCCGGCGGCAAGGTGTGCTTATCATTCTGACAGCCCGGGGCACGATACTAACGATTGCTGGACGCTGAAATACAAGATTCAGAATATGATTGATGCCAAGGAGATCGAATGCGACCCTCCTGAGACTCCCAATGTGATCACTACTCCCTTGCCAAAACATGGCTAGGATTGAAAGCATTTTTGTTCATTTAAATTCTGAAGTTGTATTTTCTTGGCTTATTCGAACAATTATTGTCATGACAAACTTTATTATTTCATCAATGCATTACACATGTCTGTCTTGAATTAATTTGTGTTCATTATGCTTAAATTTCTTTATATTTCCTTTTCATGATATTCAACTCTCGACTAAAAAACTGTAAGCCTTTAGAGGGAGGATGACGAAAATGATACCACAATCTCTACGGTATGCTTTTGAACAGACCCCGCTGACTATGTACAGGCGTTGTTTCAAATCCCAAATAGTGGAGTTATAAGGAAGATAATCCCTAGTCAACCCCTTTGAGCCAAAGAAGTAGGAGTTTTTCTTTCACACAAATTAAAACCCTTAATCACAACCTGGGGCAGGGTAGTTTTCTCAGTTAATCTAGGTGCACAATGAATCGCATCAAAGACGTACTTCCAATACAAAAGACGGTGATGGTTCCCTATAATCATCAAGACAGGAAGTCATTATCTCTCGAAATAAAAGCCCATTAAGTCAAAACGTATGAAGGAGACTTAAGAAAAAAACGGGGGCATCCCGCTGACTGTAATCACAAAAAGAAACAGTTCAGGCAAAAGACAGGGATAATAAAATAAAAAATAAAGAGGTCCTACAAACCCTCAACAAAAAAGACTGCCTATTCGAAATAAACCGTCAGTATCCGAACCATCACTGGAATATCAGAGCAAAGACTCAAACAGGATCTAAATGCACAATTAACTGAGCATAGGATTGAAGAACATCACAAAGAACAGGTGGGTACCAATAAAATTTGAGCCTTTATCCTTTGTTTCTTAAACCGTGAACCAGGCCACGTTATAACCCTTAAAAGTCCTAGCTGAAGCATGGGTTAGTTCGAAAGCATATTGTTACAAAAGGCATCCTGACTCCTATAAGGTTTGCTATAAATCCTGAGTTGACATCACACTTTTACAAAAAAAAACTTGTTTTACTAAAAAATGAATTTTCAAACTTCAATATAGACATAAGCTTTGCATTCTTAAAATAACATTGTTTGCATATGACTATTTGTTCAACATAAGAGAAATTCGCATGACGAATATCTAGTGAACAAAAACCTTCTCAATAAAAAGGATCACCTAAAGGGGAAAAACACTTCCAACCAAGGGGGCACGGCATGATCATTGTCCATCATCTGGGGCAGTCAAGTCAAGATTCAAGGAATATCTCAAAGATGCCAAATAGCCAGGGGCAGATCTTCATCTGAATCACTTGGGGCATTGGGCATGAATTCCAGCAACGAATCATGTACGATCAAACAAACATCTTCTGGTAGTGTGGAAACATAACACTACCGACAGTGATAACTCCTTACACCCTGAGAGCGTGGACATAGTCAAAAATACTGCGCATGAACAAAGACCCGCTAGGTTGACTGGCCTAGTAAAAAATAAGGACATCCCGGCGAACCAAAAGGGTTCAGGAAAAAATTAGGGATAAAAAGAAAAATGATATGTACACCCGGCAAGTCGAAAACCTGAAAAGGCGGCTTGGGCAAGAAAGCGTATCCCGGTGGACTGAAAATATGAAAAGACAGTCCAGGCAAAAGTTAGGGATTAAAGCGTATGACTATGTCCCGTTATCTTGTCACTTGCCTATCAGTAGAAGACTTATTATTCCGATCGGTGGTTACCAAGCACCTCATAAGTTGGGATGACACTCAATCCACAAGGCCTCCGCATGCACTTTCTCCAGCAGGTACATGGGCAGAAAAGTCTTGATGCAAAGTCATTGTCATATCCTCAGCATGCGTCCCAGTGACATCTATTCTCCCTATAGAGTAGGGGAAACTAAAGATTTGACATTGGCTTCCCCAAACAGGAGTTACTTTCCCCAGCAAAGTTCCTCCAGGGAGCCGACGTCTATATTCCCCAGCCAAATTTTGTAATCGCATGAGGTTCATATAGTTTTCTCCCGAGCAGAGTTTATTTCTCTGAATGCGGAAGCTCATTCCCAACAGAGTTATTCCCCCACAGAGTTATTCTCAAGAAGAGTCTCTCCCCCGACAGAATATCCGTAAACAAGGAGAGAATCTCCAGCATAGTCATCTCCGTTCACCATCCCCATCGGAAGTAGAAGAACCACTTTTTCTACGACAGTCAGGAACTCAATTTCCATTACTCTCTAACAGTAGTCAGAGATTTATTTTCCCAAACTCAGATGTGCCACAATAGCATTTCATGTTCATATATCATGACGTGTGCATATACATTGCATACAACATAGTCTAATTTATTTTGAGAACGTCATCATACAATGCATTTCATGCATCATATACGATTAATCATGTACCTTTTCAGGAAAGATGGTTATCATCAACAACTTCCAGCAAGTTCAAGATTAGCTCCTGAAACTAAACAAAGTAATTATCTGCACGATCAAATGCAGCTTTACACGGGTTCGTCACGAAGCAATCTTACACGAGTTTCTCCTAAATGCAGCTTCACACGGGTTTATCCTGAAAGATCTTACACGGGTCCTTTCTCATACATTTCCTTCTGAAGTTTCACACGAACTTATCACAAAGTAACCTTACCCAGGTTCCTTTTGAAGTTTTACCCGAACTTATTACAAAGTAACCTTACCCAGGTTCCTGTTGAAGTTTTACACGAACTTATCCCAAAGTAACCTTACCCAGGTTCCTCCTGAAGTTTTACACGAACTCATCCCCAAGTAACCTTACCCAGGTTCCTTTTGAAGTTTTACACGAACTTATCACAAAGTAACCTTACCCAGGTTCCTCCTGAAGTTTTACACGAACTTATCATAAAGTAACCTTACCCAGGTTCCTCCTGAATTTTTACACAAACTTATCACAAAGTAACCTTACCCAGGTTCCTCCTGATGTTTTACACGAACTTATCACAAAGTAACCTCACCCAAGTTCCTTCTGAAGTTTTACACGAACTTATCACAAAGTAACCTTACCCAGGGCCTCCTGAAGTTTTACACAAACTTATCTCAAAGTAACCTTACCCCGGTTCATTCTGAAGTTTTACACAAATTTATCACAAAGTAACCTTACCCAGGTTCCTATTGAAGTTTTACATAGACTTAGCCCAAAGTAACCTTACCCAGGTTCCTGCCGAAGTTTTACACGAACTTATCCCGAAGTAACCCTACACAGGTTCCTCCTAGAGCCCTACACATAATCCTCACAAAGCAACCTTACCCAGGTTCCTTCTTAGTTCAAATGCAGTTTTACCCAAACTTCTCACAAAGAAACGTTACCCAGGTTCCTTCTCGGTTCAGATGCAGTTTTACCCAAACTCCTCACGAAACAACCTTACCCAGGTTCCTTCCCATAAGCCTTACTATCCAGGTTCCTTCTCATAACCTTAACATCCAGGTTTCTTTTCTCTTATCTCTAGACAGTAGTCCACAACACTGTAAGACCTGGACCTGATCAAACACGATCGGTTTCACCTTTCCCCAGTAAGTCGCGGTGCAGCCTGTACACTAACAAGATATGCAGTTCACCTCCAGAGTTAATTCCCCAGTAGAGTAACGGACAACTGAAGCTCTTAAAATTCTATATCTCCCGAGACAAATACCAACATTCCTCAGCAGATTCCTCCTCAACAACAGCAACAGGGACTCTCATCAAAGGAATATCTTAGGAAATCCACATTCTCTTCGGATGGCATCTTTAAGCCCATCCCCGAAAATCTTCAATGCTCAACTTCCAAATGGCGTCTGTAATCCCATTCCTGATAGCTCCCATCAATACCACTTCATGCGAGTGCAAATTTCTGGGCACTCTAGTGTTCAATCATCTTCCACCTTCAGATCACGAAAGACAGACGAGCCAATCTACATCTTCAGGTTTAAGAAGATTGAACAGGGGCAACTGTTGTACCCCAAAGTTTTCCCTCCCATATTTCTCAACACATGGCAAGTGAGGTCCCCAAATTGCTCAAGGAAGTTTAAGAATTGACCAGACAAACTCTCTCCTAAGGCAGCATACCTCAAATTAGGGTTTCCAGCTTCATCAAGATGTGTGAACCACAAAGGACTCAAATGCTCACAATTGTCCTAATATGTTATCAAGATCATCCATGTCAAGTTTCAAGCCTTACAGAAGAAGTTTGCTCAAATGCTTGAAAAGCAACTGTACTAGGTCAAAAGTCAATTGTGGCCCACATACAGTCAAACTTCAAGATTTTTGGTCAACATCCTCATTTTGAAGTATTATCCATCATTTGATCAAGGGTTGATCATGATTCCTCAAGGATTGCTCACAATTCATCAAAATCCAAAAGTTGCTAAATTAGGGTTTTATAGGAAAAGTAAACTCAACTTTGACCAAGCATAACTTTCTCATACTTTATCATAAATGACCCATCCAAACCTCATTTTTAAGAGGATGAAATTACCTACAACTAATCTTCATCTCCCAAGTCCATAATATGCACTCACAAAAAGATATGAATTTTTACATTATAGGTCCTTTTGAAAAGTCAACAAAAACACCTTTTGGGTCAAAGCTTCATACATGAACATGCAAGACTCAATTGAGATGAGATTAAAAGGTTTGTTTATAGGATATCCTAATATTTCTAAAAAGTCAAAGAATACCTATCTAGGATCAAAATTGAGAGAGTTATGCATTTGCGAAGTTGACCATTTTTGCAAAATTGCCAAAAGTCAAATATGCTCAAATTTGCATTTTTTTGCTAAATGGGCCCAACTTTTTATGCTTGCACCTCAATTATAATGTGGTCCACGACTCAAATGTTCACTCACCCATTATTTGCTTCATTTTTCAATTTATTTTGATTTTTCATTAATTAAAAAGTGAATTAAGTCCAATAAATGATGAAAATTAACAAAGATATGATTTGATTTGTTTTTTTGACAGATTGGCAATCAAGATAAGCTGAGTTAATAAAATAAAATCGAATCAAGGTCAATTGGTACAAGAAAGGCATGATTTGGCTCAAAATAAAAACATATCATATAGCTTGCAAATCAAATCAAATCTTGGATAAATGCAAAGATTTAGTCCAAGTTTGTTAACTTAATTCACTCTAGGTTATATAGTGAACAATTCCAGATCAAAGATAAGGGTTAGAGTCGTGAAAAAAGGCAGAGCAAAGTCATAAAATTCAAAGAAAATTGTGAATTGGTTTTCACTCCACAAGCCATCTCAAGCCATCCTAGCTATCCCAATCCATTAGTGGACGTCCCAGGAAGTTGTCCCAATCATTTGCAAGGCTTGAAACACCCAGAAATGCACGCTACACCTTATACGGTTTGACATAATTTTCAAATTCGATTATCATAATTCTTGCATCATTAGCACTTTTGATTGTTATATTCATGTTTTTCATCATGTTTGCAAGCTAACTGTGTCATTTAATTGCGTTTTTGATGCCTGTACACGATGTTGCCATTGCTAGGGCTTCTGTGTTATTTTAGGGTCTTTTTGTACAGGAACATTTGGGCCTTGAATCAGGTACCATGATGCTCGTGAGGATGAGACGAGTTGATTGGTACCATTACCTTTCATTTATCTTGCGTGTACAACATTTTTGAAATATGCAGGGTTATACCTACAATGGATGTCTGTAGGTAAAAGTCCCTTCGTCTAAAACGATAGAGAAGGGAAGAAGACGGATATGTGTCAGCCAACCATTCGCCCATTTGAATCTCCCGCGCTTTTTTGTTTAATTAACCATGTTTTATATATTATGTTTTATGCTTGAATTAATAACAAAAGAACGTAGGTGGCTCAGTGGTAAAGGCACTTGGTGTTGGGTGGAAGGATCTGGGTTCGATCCCAAGTCCCAACAAATTTTCTTTATTTCACTTTCTTGTAACAGATCCAATGCATTATCCTTCCTGGTGACCACCATGCATCACTTGCGTCCAACCATTTGATCCAGCGTGTCATCAGATCTAACGCCCCATCCATGAGGGACCACGGTACACGTTTAAGTCAACGCTACACCGGATTCAGTATTGACCAAGCTTGGAGCATTTTGGGCCTGGAAATTCAGATTTCACCCCCTCTTCAACAACACAATCAGGCCCGATTTTCACTCTTTCTCTTTTTATTTTCTTTATTCTTTTCAATTTATTTATTTATTTTATTTTTAAAAATCAAATTTTTCATAAAATCACAAAATCAAGAATTCACAAATTTAGAATTAGTTTTTTTTTATTATCAAATTTAATTCTTAATTAATTAGCTTAATTTAATTTAGGGTAACTTTAACTTATTTTTACAATTAAAATCAACTAGAAAAATTAGGTTTAATTCTTGTTTTAATTGTTTTCTTTTTGCAAATAAAATAAAAATACAAAAAAATAGGTTATTTAGAATTAATTGCTTTTCATTGATTTATTTATTTTCCTAAATTAACATTAATTAGAGCTTAGGATTTTCTTTGCAATTTAATTATTCATTATTTTCTCAAATAACAAAACATGACAAAAAAACTTTTTTTTTCTTTAATCAATCGCAAGTAGGATTAGTCAAAGGGTCAAAACCCTAATCGCCTCGCATTTAACTTACCGCGCACATTTAATTCTTTTATTATTTTTGTAACTGTTTTGAGGATGTAATAGTTTTAATTAGGATTTTTAAATTTCCGCAACTTTATTTACTGTCAACAAAAATTATGTAACTGTCAAAGCCATGTAATAAGCGTAGGTTATTTTTTTCCGCTTTTACTTTCCGCAAAACTCTTAACTGTTAGATGTATGTTTAAGATTGTATGGCAAGAATGCATGACAAAATTAAAATGGTTAGAAAACCCTAATGTTCAAAGATAAATAACTAAAACAAATCATATGCACATATTCACTCCTAGGGTTTACCTCACTTCGGTTGCCTTCGGTAAAAAATCATTAAGCATAGGAGATTTTAGTGGTTGCCCTCCAGTCTAAAGAGATCAATGTGTACCATTCGAATGTTGCCTCGAAAATGTTGCCTCGGAAAGATCTTAAGACTCTAGGGTTGCTACTAAAGTTTTCTAACTATTGCTTTAGTTATTGTACTTGTCCCTTTCGAACGTCCCTTACAACTCCAACGACGGTGCTACGTACTCCTTAATAGTGGGATAGCGTTGTCTAAAGGAAAATGAACAGTCTTTTTCGAGTAGGTAGAAATCTTAAGTACTTGCTCAAAACAAAAACTTTTCACACAAACACTTTCCAAAAATAGTTTTCAAAACAACTTCGTCACACCCTTGAGGACTGATACAAGGGTTATCACGAAGTAAAAATATTTTCAAGAAAAACACACACAAGCAATTTGGAAAAATGAGCAAGTAACTAAGAGCCCGTAGATAACTACAGATAGAAAGGATGCTAACACCTTTCCTTTCTATAATCTACCCCCCGTACTCAGAATATCTCAAAAAAATGTTTTTTCTGTTCTTTTTTCCTTTTCCATGATTGGATGAAATAAAAGTCGGTGGCGACTCTTGCTTACCGCGAAATTTTGAAAATGCAAAACACAAACCAGTAAAAACAGTCGGTTATGCCACCGTATCACACCATGCATATCAGACAATTTAAGATTCAACCTCTTAACACAATCCAAAGAAATGAAAGAATATGTTGCACCAGGATCAATGATAGAAATCAAATGTGTACCATTAATAAAGCATGTACCTCAGATTAGTCTATCCTCAAGTCACACTCGAACCAACCCTGTAATCATTATATTTGTGGCCTGGCTTGCCACACTTAAAGCACTTCCCAACACCCTTCCCATATTCAGAAGCACGATGTCCTTCTACACTACACTTTAAGCACTTAATCAGAGAAGAAGCCCCTCCCCCACTTGGCTTCTTGCCATAACCAGCTTGTTGTTTCCTCTTATAATCATACATCTTCCCATGGAATTGACCTTTTCCTTTCCCATCATTCAAACTCTTATAGTAAGAAGCACTCTCCATACTATCTTCATCATAAATCCTACTCTTGTTTACCAACTCAGAAAAACGAGCAATCTTTTGGTAACCAATAGGCTTCTTGATATAAGGTCTCAAACCATTCACAAACTTTATACACTTAGACCTCTCAACATTAATGGTATTGTAATAAGGAAAATACTTAATCAGCTCTTGAAATCTAGCTGCATACTCAGCTACCATCCCATTAACCTACTTCAGCTCAAGGAATTCCACCTCTTTCTTTCCCCGCACATCTTCTGGAAAATAATTCTCCAAAAAAACATCACGGAAAAGAGACAAGTAACCAAAATATCATCTTCATCAAACCTTTGAACAGTATGGTTCCACCAGTCCTCAACTTCCTTTCCAGCTTGTAAGTACCAAACTGCACCTTCTTCGCATCAGTAAAATTCTTGACTCGAAAGATCTTTTCAATTGATTTCAACCATGATTGGTCCTTGTCATGTTCATGCTCTCCTTTAAAGGTTGGAGGATTGTTCCTCTGGAGTTTCCCCAAAGCACGAAACTCATCATCCTCAGCTCTGTTACCAGCATTCACCTGAGGAATCTGCGTAATAGATCCAACCAACATTCTCAAGGCCTCAACAAGAGCATCATTATTCCTTCCGGAAGCCATCATCCTAAGATTCCAAACAAACAAACAACCAACAACACTTGTCAGACAAACAGTGTCGATTGTGTCATATACCCAAATCGAATACAACTGGAATTAAACTCATTAGTAACTTGTCCCATCTGACCGACCATTGCTCTGATACCATTTTTTAACACCCTCTAATCCCACATAGCATCAATAGCATAATTAGAGTAAAATAACATGCATCTCAAAGAGTACGTCACATTTTAAGTTCACAAAATACCCAAGAAATTCAAACATGCGTATTGGTCATGATCATAACATGTATTCAAACTTCATGTTTTCAAAATCATGCACATCACGGCGGAATAATTCTTTACACAAATAATAATAATAATAATAATGAATATATCCCATACTATAATCACAAATTCTCATAACAAGTCATGGATCTAAAATCATATAAACTCTCAACATATAATTCAAATAAGAGAAATAACAATATCTCTTCAAATAAACATGAGTTCAACCCCCCCCCCCCCCCCCCCCCCCCCGTGTTACATAGACCAGAGAAATGAGTCACTACCTAGGGATAAACGGATAGATAAGGATCTAACTCCTCTGACTAATCCTGGCAAGTATCACCGCTTTCCTCGGTACCTGCACGATGTCGCGTAGAACATCATTACAACAGAAGGGTGAGAATTCACATCATTATGGATATATATAATATAAAAAATGTATATAACACGCATACATTCCAATAATTCATCACACTTCGTATAATTATCTATACAACATGGCTTCACCAATACAAGTACCAAGACAATTATATCCAAGTAGAATAATACACACAATCACCATATACATTACAATCATCATCAAAGTCACGGTTAAACCAATTATCACACGCATTATGCATTAAAAGCAAAACATCACATAAAAACAAATGCGACTTCAATGTGAATCATGCATGTGGTACCATCATGAACATCAAGTTCACCTCGCTCCCGATTCAATATTTAGAACCAGAGCCACGCTTCTGATCCAGACAAGACCAAAGACCACCAATATGAACATATAGTTCACCACTTCTATTTACCCAAAAGGATCAAAGCAACCAATATGAACATATAATTCACCGCTTCTATTTCCATATAAGGATCAAAGCAACCAACCAGAGTTCAATCTCCCCATGCATGTGCAAACATAACCAATTATATGAAAATTAAGATTATCACCAAACCTTAATCATACCGCATATAACAATAATCCATAAAAATGAATCATCCACAGTTTCACAAACACACATATATCATGAACACAATGCAATTATATAACATTCATCAATCACACATATCACGAATAGCAAACAATGCCAAAACATGTTATTTCCATTCATCATCCATTCATGACACATAAAAAATAATATCAAAACTATAATTACAATAATCCAATTCCAAAAAACCTAGTTCTATAATATATTTTATTGCATTAGCTTTCTAAGGATTCGAACGGCGCCTAAAACAGAGTTACGGTTCAAAAGTTATGGCCGTTATAAAATCTTCCAGAAAACTTGTTGTATGAGTCGATGCAAAACCCTGTATGAGTCGACGCAAAGAATGATTCGACACAAAATAACTATGAGTCGATGCAAAACTGCGTGGCAACACTTCCTTCCCTGGCAGGTTGTCTCGCGCCGACCCCCCTTTAGTGTGAGTCGACTCAAACTTCTAAAACATAGTTTTTCTGCATTTTAACTTAATTTCCACACGATTTTTCTTATAAAAAACACTACCCATCACTACAAAACATCATGTTTTCCGATTTTATCAATAATCCATCATCCTAACATGAAGGTACTCATTGTATTCCATTCAACACATCAATTTCTATCAAATCCATATATTTCTACACAAACCATAACATGTGAGAGTTTAGATATAGAAATTGAAAATCAAATCACACCTAGGATGTTACTGTCCATTGCATACCATACACACCCATAATAATAAGGATTCTTCCCCTTACCTCTTGAAGATTCACCTCTAGGTTTTTCCTCTTCTCTCTTCCTCTTTCTCCTCTTCTTGTTCTTCTCTTCTTTTCACAAAATGAGAGTTCTAATCTATTATCTCTCATAACCCTTACTAACTATAGTTCTCTTATTGGGCTTAGACATTCACACCTCCTTATTACTTTTATTTTTCATTATTAGGCCCAATTAGTTGTTTTCTATTCATACTCATAAACTCAATTATTCAAATGACACATATATTCTAATAATTCAAATATTCACCAAATCACATAATTAAATTAATTACCATAAAATATAATAATTAATAAAATAATAATAAATATAAATCGGGATGTTATAGGCGTGATATCCTCATGTCCAGGTATGGGGTAGCCACCGTGTCTTATGTCTTGGGTGGAATAGTTTCCTGCCTTAGAGTAGCCTCGTCTCGGTGGAAAGGGGTCTCCTTTATTGATGGTAAGGCTAGTGATATTTATGATTGGTTCATGGATGGTTTATCCTTGAGAGTAGGATTTGGCCTCCTTCGCTTTTTTTGGAAAGACCCTTGGGTTGAGAATATCCCTCTTTGTCTCAAATTCCTTAGATTGTTTTGCATCTTTGGTCAAGTATCTAAAACTATAGAGAGTGTAATACGGTGGAAGAACTGACTTTTAGGTTTTGCATTTTATCTCAAATGTTACGGATAGCAAGAGTCGCCACCGACTTTTATTTTATCCAATAAAGGAAAGGGTGAAAAGAACAGAAAGTCCTTTTGAGAATTTTCTGAGTAAGGGGGGTAGGTTATGAAAAGGGAAGTTGTTAGCACCCTTTTCATCCGTAGTTATCTACGGGCTCCTAATTTCTAGCTCCCTTTTGAAATGCCTTGTGTTTGTGTATGTTTTTTTTGCAGATATTTTGAAAATGCCTATGTGCGACAATTTTGTAATGATTCTCGTATCGTTGATAATGTATACAAAATGTTTATTTTGAAAATATTTATGAAAGGGAGTGTTGTTTTGTGAAAAGTGTTTGAAGATTCCAATGTAAGGCAGTTTGCTTTATAATAACCCTTGTATTAGTCCTCAAGAGTGTTTATAAAGTGTTTTGAAAGTAGTTGTTTTGAAAGTGTGAAGTGTGGAAATTGTTTTAGTTTACGGGCAAGCGATTATGAGCGATTTACCTACTCAATGGTCTTTGTTCTTTTCCTCCTCCTTTAGATAGTGTTATCCTACCATTAGTTAGTAGGAAGCCTCATCATTGGATGTGAAGGACAAACGTGGGTCATCATATAATTATAGAAGGTAACTTGTAAGACGCCATAGAAATTGTCGTAAGGGACTAAGATCGTTTATCGATGGCAGCATCGAAGGGCCATCAAGGGACTATGGTCTTTTAACCGAGGGTCTTTGCTAAAGCATCCCACATTCGAGAGACATGGTTGTTTTTATCCGAAGCAACAAGTGAGGTTACCCTAGAGGTGCGCGTGTGCGAAGTGTTTTGATTTCAGTTATTTTTGTCTTGAGATTATGTTTTCTAATGTTTGCTTTTAGTTTTGCCATACAAACCCTAATTACTAACAGTAATAAGAAAAGAAGTAAATTATGGAAATTAAATGTTCTACGCTATTACAAGGCCTAGGGAATGGGGGGGGGGTACAAGTTTATGAATGGGGGAGGAAGGTAATAAACCCTAATTTACTATTACAAACCTTTGACAGTTACATAATTGTATTAATACGAAAAATAAATAAATGCACAGAGATAGAAAAGGGAAAGATGTTTTAAGAAACCCTAAAAATATCTAAGTGTTTTAAGAAAATATTTTGTTGTTTCTTTGTTTAGAAAAAAATTAGGCCTAATTCTCATTAATTTACAATTTATTCATTCAAAATAAAATAAAGTGTGATTAAATTAATTAATCTTATTTTTGAAATAAAATCTAAAGAATTCTAAGTAATTAGAAAAATTTTTTGGGGTTTTATTTAGAAAAGATATTTGAAGTATAACACCTAATTCTAATTAAATAAAATCAGAGTAATTAAATTAATTTTTATTTGTCAATAAATAAATAAATTAAAAACCTAAATCTAATTTTTTTCATCATTCTTTATAATTTATTTTATTTTAAATAAAATTATTTTAGAAAAGAAAGTTAATTAAAAATTTAAAAAATAAATAAAATGGGCCTGCAGTATAAGAAATTAAGCGGGTGAGAAGTAGCAAAAATAACTCAGGCCCAACTCAATGAGTTTTTGTTTGAAACAGAAAATAAAAAAAATAAAAAAATGTTAGAATGGGCCAGCGTCAGTAAAAAGAAAATGGGGGATATGGACAAGTAAAAATGTGTTAGGCCCAACACAGATAGCCCAAGCGCCTGTTTGTAATCTAGTGTGGCCAGCCTTTGAAGGTTCATGGTGGAAAGGCACGCTTGAAGCATCCGGATCTGGCTTGATGAGTTCTGATGGTGTTGATGTGAGGTATACCATGCGCGTTATTGCCTTATTTGTATTAAATCTGCAAGAAACAAATTTGAAAAACAAAAATGTCCCACGCCTAGCTCCAACCCGTGACAAGGCATAAGTATGACTTAAACACTCGCGCGCTGCCACTTGGGTGGCTGTTACATCCGGTTGTAAAACAATAATCAATAAAAATAAACAAGTTTTCAAAATTGAACTTCATCTTCTTCCTCGCGCGCGTTTACAACAGTAACAACAATATTTTTTATTTTTCAAACTCTTCCATTTCTCAACCTTTTTGAAAACATCCAAAACCAAACTTGTTCTAAATTTCACCACGACTTCAACCATGTAAATTATAAAAGCTACAGGTTAAAGATGACATGAATTTTACTTGGTACCAAACTGAAACCTTTCAGAAATTTCAATTTAAAAATTCACATCACACAACCAACATAAATGAAAACTAAGGACATGGTTAGCTTCAGGGCATTGATATCTATATTTTTTCTTTAGAAAATAAATGCAAATGATGCTTGTACAAAGATTTCAAAGTTTAGAAAACTTACCTCTGAAGTGAGAATCGAGTCTGAAGTTAGAGCACTTCTAGAGGTGTTAGGATGATCTGGATAACTCAGTGAACTCCCAGGAAGCTTTTGCAATGCCTACCTTGGATTGAGAGTGCCTTGATTCTTCTAGACAAGTCAAGTTGCAGAGGTGTAAAGTGAGGTTTGGACAATGATGGTGGAGGTGTTACAGTGATGAAACACTGGTATGGATGGCTTCTATGTGATGTATAGATGATGTTTGAATGATAAAAAAGGAAAGCATACGAGTGGATTTGAAGTTGGGTGTTGGAAGCTTAAAATGTGCAACAATGGAGTTTTCTTGGTGATTCTGAGTTTGGAAGTGTTTGAGGGCTTGTGAACTCATGCTATGGCTTGCAAATAATCCCTCTATTTATAGGCAAGAGGTTTGACATCTTGAAGTAACCAGAATCTTGAGATAATAAGTTATGGTTTTGAAGCTTGATTTTGAAGTAACTTGCAAAGGCATGGTTCCAATGCAATGTTACAATGGCTCATAGGGTGGTTAGGAGATGTAGAAATGTTGCTTGTTGCTTTGGCATTGTGTGTGTAGAAGGAATAGGTAAGAGGCTTAAAGAGAGTTGACAAAATTCATAAAGCATGCTTTATGTAAATGGAAATGGTGCCTTTGTGCCATAAATGGAAAAATCATTTGGACAACGGCTCAAACACTCGGATACTGGTTCAATCAATTGTTTAACTATTAAATTATGGGTAGATTTTCAAGCTAATGGACCTGTAAAGTGAGATTATGCAGCATAGCTTGAAGCTATTAGCTCAAGACATTCTATTTGAGTCCTTAAGATCATGCTTCAAGCTATTAGTTCATGCACTAAGTCAATAGTCAATGATCAGTCATTTTCAGTAAAAACCCTAATTTTGGAAATTTTGACCTTTGATGATTTGAGGGATTTCCTTGAGGAATCATGATAAAACCTTGATCAAATGATGAATATCACCTCAAAATATTGATGTTGACAAAAAAATCTTGAAGTTTGACTGTATGTTTGACCACAATTGACTTTTAACCCAATGCAGTTGATTTTCAGTCATTTGAGCAATTGATTGGGAAAATTTGTGACGCAAGGCTTGAAACTTGATATAAGCCAATGTTTAGGAGGAGATTTGACCAGTCAACTTTTGAGTAGCTTAGAGTATTTGAGAACTTAGAAGAATGTCTTGAAGAAAATGGGAGGACAAATTTTGGGGTTCAACAGGGAGGTTGGATGGTGGAAGGGTGATTAATTGATTTGGGATCTTAGGTGGAGGAGACATTTCCTTTTTGTTTATGAGGAAACACTTTTTAGTGATCTTTAGTATGTGATTAGTTGTTTTAGACCTTTGTTAGAGAGTGATGTGCGGAGATGGTGTCACTTGAGTTATGGTGATTATCTTATGTCTTCTTCTTACTCTAGTCTTCTCTATCATCACTCCTTCCCTAATCAGCATGTCCCTCATGTTGACTTTGTCCTCCCATTTATTTGGTTTAGCTGGGTTCCATGTAAAGTTATAGTTTTCTCTTGGCAGCTGCTTATGGATCGCTTCCCTACCAGAGATAATTTACTTAAGAGGGGAATCAAGTTGACCTCGAGGAATCTTACTTTCCCTTTTTGTTCCTTACTTTTTGAGTCATCCTCTCATCTATTTATGACTTGTGAGGTGGTGTCCTCTGTTTGGTATAAGATATTTAGATGTTTGAGTTTGTGTTCTGTTTTTACTGAGGATGTCTTGACCATATTCCAGTTGTTTTTCCCCTGAGTGGTGGGCGTAGGACTAGATGGGGTTGTTGATAATTTGACAGGTTGTAGTTTTGTTTATTTGGAAATCTAGGAATGATATCATTTTCTCTGGTTCTTAGGTGACTACAAAAGATGTGGAAGATATGAGTAATGTTTTGGCTTGGAAATGGTTCATTGGTAGGTCTTTGAGAATCCTTTCTTGTATCTGAGATAAAATCGGGGTGAGTGGCTTCGGCATCCCTCCGGGTGTGTTCTTGTAAGTTGGTTTTTGTGGCTTTTGTTTTTGCAGGTATCTTGGTTGGAGAGATCTAGCTTTGTTTGGATTTTGGGTTGTGCTTTCCTTATCATTAATTCTATGAATTCCATGTTTCTTATATGTAATACTAATTGTTCTAAATTTTACATCCTAGTGAGAACAAAAAATATGCTGACATAGAGGCGATATATGAGAGGATTTAACATGCTTCTAGATTTATACATGGTATCTTCCAGTTTTCTAGCATTTTATGTTTTTACCCTCAAAATATTTGTAAAACATGAATTTTTTTAACGAATATCGAAAAACTTGAACTTTTTTTTATCGAAAACTAGGTTAAAACCACACAAATTTTCTGTAAATTTTCTGATATCTACCGAAAATTTCAAATTTCCGTGTAGTCACATTTTTTTTATAGAAATTTCAAATTTTCGGTACACTATAAGCATGTGTTTTTTTTTCTTTTTCAATTGATTTTCTCCGCGTATAACTGTATCAACAAACATGGTACCTGATTAGATATAGAAATATAATAATTGTCATACATAAAAGGGTATAGAACATATTAAGAGAACTTCGTAACTTCCTCTTCCCAGTGCCGAAAGCGACACACAAACGCTGATTACCATGCTTTTGCATCATCACTACAATTCTCTCTCCAACAGATAATGACAGAAGGTAATGGTCAATCAAGTTTCAACTTTACCTGAACCCAATGATTTTTGTTGCCAAAGCCAATAAAAATGATTTTATTCCTGCTCGTATACATAGGTGGAGCTAACGTTAGAGGAAAAAAGGTGACATTAAGTGTCATGGAATGGGAGACAATTACAACACTATATCTAGAAGCAATAGGGCAACCCATATCAAGAATGCTCATCCATTTATCCTTAACCTGCACATCCATGTGCTCTACTTGTAATGCATTTCTAACTGTAGAAAAATCCGAGTAATCGAGCAACTTGGAAAATAATTGAGGGAATTGATGAATTTGAGTGTCTAATTGCGTCTGAATCAAATCCCACATGTCTTCTCCCCATCCAAGTTGAGCTACGATGCAACATAATCCATAATTCTCATCTTTTTAAATATAAACAATGTCATGAATGTATGGATGTAGGAAAACAGGAAATTGAGACAACTATTTCTTTCTTGAAGATGCGGGAGACGCTTGAACTGACGTTTGACGCGATAGTTGACATCCATCTGGTTTGGTGCATGGTGTCCTTGTAGTCTGACTCTAAATTCCTTGCTAGAGCTCGACATATTCCCATTGGCTAGGATCACGATGCACATCACTCTCAGTACTTTTTTTAATCTTCTTTGCTCCCCTCTTTAGCTTGTACTTCACTGATGGTTGACAAATAGAAGTTGTGAATGGATGTATTAGTTCTAGAACCTTTTTCTTCAACACGCTCTGGCCTACAATATCCAAAGTACTGAAATATGTCTTTAACTCTTAACACTTTGCCTCTAAGTCCCATTTTATACCAGTCTCATCCTGACTAACCTCATGATCTGAAATTCATAACTTCGTTCAAAATACATGAATTGAGTCCAAAGGAACCAGGTTACCTTGTAGCTAGAAATCGGCAAGCTGGCACACACATGATGACCTATATGTGGTTTTAATGAAGCAACCACATCGAAGAAAACCTGATATGGGAGGAATCAAGGTCTCGCGACCAAGAGAACAAGTACGGGAGTCGATTATACAAAGGAAAGATATTAGCTCCCCTCAAGTTTGTGGTACTCCATGGGATCCACTCATGTTGTTCTAATCAAAGGGTTTTTCAAGTATAAAGCTAACAAGCTAAGGGAAATGCATGAATGCAAAGTAATATATACAAAATAATTTTTTTTATTATTGCACTAACCGCAGTTGCAAATCTTTGTGCCTACATATCCTCTTCGTGCAATCAGAGATCAGGGCACTCGTAGTTCACCTAAAAAAGGTATTTTGGTTTGTTTTGTGTTTTTTAGGCGGATAATGTTACATTCACACTCTAGCAGTTGACATATTGTAGCCCAACCTTTGGGGACTTATGTGTCATTTTGTGCAAAATGGATATAACACATCCTTTTTGTGAAAAGATTTTTAGAAGAGAGGCTCGAAGGCAAAAGAGTTTGAATTTATAGAGTGTTTTTGTTGGGATTATATCAAATGGATCCCATTGGAGGGACACTCATTACTTCTCCACTTATTTGCAAAACATTTTGAGATTTGAACCACATTAAATACTATTATTGAAAGGAAACACAAGGTTTGGTATGTACCGCCTCATACTTCTCCCAATACTTAAGGCTTGTGACACATGGTTCACCTTTTTATTGTTAAGTACTTTGAGATTTGATTAAGAAAAGGAAGTTTTAGTTTTAAAGATGAAAAAGGGGAAAGAAAAAAGTCTAAGGGAGACTAAAGTCCTAATTGTTTCATGCACAATGGTGGTCCTAAAGTTAGGATTAAAGGGAAACATCTACCTAAGTTAGCATGCAAAGATGGACATATGATTAAGGTTAAAGGGGAGCTACCTAATGTTATCATGCTTGGTTTAGAATTTAAGGTCTATTCAGTTCACATCTTAAATAAGATGGAACAAAAATCCTAAGGGAACATGTTATCACAAGCAAATGACAAAGAACAAACATGAGCACAAACCTAAAAAGATATGGCTTAAGAGCTAAGAAAACACCTAAGTGTAAGAATCAAACATCAATCAACAAGTACAAACCGATAAGATCCTAAACTCTAACATGCCTCAAGTCATCAATAACCAAGTAATAATGTGCCTAAGTAAAGACTCAACACACAATAGGTTCCCCTAAGGGTCATTCTCAAATAGTTCTACCCTAAGGCATTACGAACCAAACATAAGCCATCAGCAAACACACAAGAACTCAAGGATCTAAGTGTCAAACAAGCATAAAAAATTAGCAAGAAAAGATGAAGTGAATTAAGCAAGGTAAATACATCTACAAGTCATCAAGTATACCTTAAAAGGTTCATACAAATGTGCCTCAAAGATGGGAGAAAGATCACATAAGAATCACACAAAGAAGATAAGCAAACAAGTACTTGAGCAAGTAAAGAAGAAAAGAAAGCAAGCAATGATTGACCAACGAAAAAAGGAATGTTATGAAAAGACATAAAACAAATCAAATCTACTGCCCCTAATATGTTTTGGGCCTAACCAAACCCTAAACAAGGCATCATAGGTCAAGAATCAATGTGAACAACCTAATTGGGCAAGTAGATAAGACAAACACAACTCAAGCAAGTTACAATAATTAGCTAAAGTTTTAAACATTAAAAAAACACATTCAAGGTATCATGTTCATCTTAAATTACACACTTATAGATGTAGATTAAGACCTAAGGGTCATGCACCAAAGGGTTTGTCACTAAAGTCCTATAACTAGGAAAGTGATAACAATGTTCAAACAATCATGTATTCAAGATGGCAAACAAACATTAAAGCATAGCATAAAAAGATGGATTCAAGCACATAGAGTGGAAGTATAATTGGGGCAGAAACAATACCATAATGAACACATACATGTAAGCTTAAAATATTATGAAAGAAATTCCATGTATCAACCAAAGATAGGTCAAGAAAGTCAATTAATCAAACAAGCAAGTTCAAAGAAAATTAGGCAAGTAGTGATCAAACACTGATAGTACAAACCTGGTATCATGGAATATGTGAGTTGTGAAAGAAGTTAACTCAATATGAGGTTCAATAATAAAGATATAAGTTACCAAAACTTCACACTCAAATCAAAGTCAAGTAACTTGGTAAACAAACAAAGATATCATCCAAGATAGGAATTGTTTGTCTCAAATTAAGAAAGATGAACTAATGATCAAATATGAGACACTTATATATAATGGGGCATTAGGAAAGCTTATCATAAAGTTTCAATCTCAATTCTTAAACTTTAATAAGTTTCACCAAGATATCATACTCAAAGCTTATGGCAAACTAGCAAAGCAAAAGATCAACATCATCCAAGATAGGAATCATTTGTTCATTTAAGACAAAGTGGGAAAATAATGATGAAGTCAAGGTATTAATAAATAATAGGTATAAAAAAAGTCCAAAAAATCAAACCAAATATGGATCCTAAGCCTTTGTAAGCTTCACCAATCATTAAGATCAAAACTAGGTTAAATAAAGAAGAATTTGGCTCCTAAATTGTCATCATGATGAATTAGCAATGAATTACCAGCCAAAAAATTAAAGGAGCATGACATTAGGAAACCAATACAAAATAGGTCAAAAAAAAATCAAGTATATTCAATTCAATTTGGACCTATAGTCATCAATAAGAAAGTGTACAAGACAAATTCAAGACATGGTCACAAAGATAGGCCACAAGTCCTCAAAGGAGCAAACCAAAGAAGCATCAAGTTAGAGCACATAAATATTTCACAAGAATGAAATTAAAGCTCCTAACTTATAAAAATATCAATTAATAAATTATAAATAATCCCATAATGTGGCACAAGCGCATCCCTTAGACATAACATCAATCAAAGAAACAAATCAATTAAACTAGGCAAAGAAAAGGGACATGTAAAAATCCTCTAAGTGATGTCAAATGATTCTCAAATTCTCATGTAATTATCAATGAACTTATCATTCATCAAGTTATAAAAAATATCCAAAGCATGGGTTAGTTCTCTTGTTTTAGGATTGGCTTAACTTTTGTAAAACAAATAATAGCAGCAATTATGTAATGTAGAATAGGATGTATAAACTTGCTAAAAAGAACAGGTAAAACAAGAAGTCCTATTATAATGTCAAAACATGTTATGTTGAACTTTTTCAATAACTGGAATAACTTGTCAAAGAAGATGTCTTCACATCGCGCCTGCTGAGCTGGATTAATGAGATTCAGTTTGTTCTTAACATAAGCAGAATATTCAGGAGAATATTATGCATCCTATGTGGCGCATATTTAAAGGTCCAGAAAATTCAATCATAAATCAAGGAGAATGAAGACTTTATAAATATGGAGATTATTTAGGAAATTAAAGATTGAAGACCTTTCTTGGGGCAGAAGTTTCTGCAGTTTGTTACAACTGATTTTCTGTGATTGAAGGCCCAAAACCAGTTGGGTAACAAGTTATAAATATAAAGGTTTGTAACCCATAAAAGATACGAATCAAGATGTAGAAGTCTAGGGTTTTGTCAAGGTAAACCTACTGGGTTGTGGGAAGGTTATCGTGTTCACCTTGAAGCCTGTAGGTAAAAGGTGTATTGTTCTTGGAAGAAGCTTTGAAGCGACTTCAGTATGTGTTCTTAGTTAGGAGCAGAGCTAAAAAATAGTAGAGTTTGGCTTAGAGACTTAGCTAGGTTGTCATGGAAGTGTGTCTTCCAAACTATCTATCTGTGGGATCCGAATTTTGGTGAAGGGTCGTCTATGCAGTAACTGATGTGTTGACTGCTAGACATCATTGTGATGATTGGAAGTGGGATGGGGATATTCCATATCTAGGGAGGACCTACGTAGAAGGGTCATTGGGTATTGATTAAGTGCGTAAATCATCAATGGTTGTGTTGGCTGTAGGGTCTGCAAATTGATACTATTGATAGTGGATTTCATTTCTGGCTTGGTATCCCCTAGAGTAGGTGTTGTTGTACACTGAACTGGGTAAAAAATTCTGGTGTGTTCTTTATCTTTTCAGTACTGTTTTACCTTTCTTGTGTGTTTATGTCAGATCAAATGTCTCGACATCCTTGTAGGACATCTGAGTATATTGTGCCAGAATTTTAATTGGTATCAGAGCAGGTATTTTGTTCTGCTCTGGGTGAGATCCTAGGAAGGTACTTTCATGTCATGGGAAAGGAAGAAAGTATTTATTGAAAAGAGGTATGAACTTGGACAATTCATAATATTGTTTGGATGATCTCTTGGCAAGGATCATTGGTTATATGTGACAGGTATTATTCCCGGTTGTTGCCATCAGGCCTGCAACTTAGTGGGAAGCTGTTGTATGTAGGGTTTATATTTCAATCCTAGGTTTCCATGCTTGTACTTGGATATTGGTGTAAGCATTATGTCTGAATATTGTTGAGGAGTTTGCTGCATGGTTTCTGATATAACCCTGAAAGTATGCAAAGAATACTAGGGTTGTTACCCTCAACAGAATATATGCTGACATTTTCAACCGTACTAAAAGTGTCAAAGATACTTGAGATTTTCCTAAAGTCCACTCATAAAGACACTTATCAATAAGGTTCATGATAATCAATTTATCAATGATTCTCATATACTTCTGCATATTGGACCTTGAAGATTGTCAATGATGGTGTGTTCCAAGAATAAGGAATTGATGTTCTATGGGATGTTAGAACATTATGCAACTACCAGTTGAAAAATAGATGCTTTAGGTACTGAATAAAAATGTTTTGAATACTTTTTTTTTGGAACCTACTCCTGGTCTGAAAGAGGAGGCATCTGGTTTGTGCAGGTTAATTAGGACACGATCAACAATTTATCTACTCCATGTGTCAGGCTTTTGGTAGAATAAAGGTTGAGCTCCATGATCTTGAGAAGAACTTATAAAGGAATCTCCACAAGACCCTTTATGTATATGAGATGAGCTCGTGTTTGGAAGATCCTTCTGATCAAAGGAACCAGATTCATGGAATCCTGTTTGTGACCATATAACAAATTATGTTTGAAGAGGAGTATTGTGATCCAACCATAGTGTTTGATGCTCCTGAGTATTGTTTTGATTTCCCTTGAGGAAGAGAATTTGTAATTCTCTTTGTGTACCCTCATAATTTATTTAAAAAGATCCCCTTTTCAAGGGTTGATATGATGTCAGACAGAATGCCGTGATATCTTTGAAGATGTTAAAATTTGAAGGGCATTGCTTTTGAAGAATTAAGGGAAACAGATGCTTTGAAAAGTCTTTTTTTCTGTGTCATGCCTAGTAGAGTCTGTTCCAGAGACCTAATAGAGGGAATTTCCTCTGTAGGTACAGACAATGGCATCCATCATCTCAAAGTCAGACATGAGGTCTTAAGAAAAGCTTATTGAGATGTGGCTCGTGTAATCCCCTGCATATGCTGGTAGTCTGATTCTGAAGATTGACCAGTGGTTGTTGGTTTTCTTCCTTGTGTTAACCCCCTAAGAGTTGATTATAAGTTCTATGAAGGTTACCCCCAAAACCATAGTAAGAACGTACGATGTCATATCTGATGACGGGACATCATCTCTAGGTGTGTGCTTCCTCTAAAAGAGAAGTTGTTGTGTAGATCATGAGGTGAGTATTGTTGTTCACCTATGAAGTTCAAAGTTGGAATGCTTGATCATGATGGAGCTGAAGACCAGTCTCTGACCAAGTCTAGAATGTTGAAAGGATCCTCTTATGTTGAACAATAAAGAAGAAGGATGTCAGTTCAAGTGCTCTAACATCTGTTGAAAAGGAGTATCATCTGCAGTTGTGTGTGTGGGCAAGTTTTTCCTCTGATGACAAATATCTTGTCGAGAGCTACGTATAAGTCTGATCTTGTGAAGATGTGCATGTTACTGATGATAAAGACCTTGTTGTGAGCTAAGTATTTATCTGAGGTATGGATGCAAATCTACTATCAGAACTGATGATTCAGATATTGTTGAGAGTATATTTCTCTCTATAGTGTTCAGGTGGTTGTATCAACCTAAATGAGTCACAAGATGTAATCTTTCGTGATCTTTTCTTAAAAAATACTATCAAGATTAATAATCTGTTTGGTTGATAAATCAAGAACTGGATTATTGGGATCTGTGAAGAAAGGTTGATGTCCTAAATGATGTTGTAACATCATTTTGTAAAGGAAGGTTTGTAATTATGATTATAGAAGATTGAGGACCAACATGGTTGTCAAATGAAGGAGTTTCAACTTTGTGGATTAGAAGATGCAAATCCTAATCCTGTCCTTAGTAGTATGCTTTGTGACTGGATAACTACTATGTTGAATACTTCACTAGTACCAGGAAAGGAATACGAAGATGGTGGTTTTCCTCTGTTGCAAGTATGTTTAAAATAATATATTTGAGGGCTTGTGTTTGTATGATGTCCAAGCATGTGTTCACGATATCTTGGCTATCCAAAGAGGGCCATGTATCAGACATGACCTTGTAAAAGTTTGAAGACCTGGAGTTGGTATATCAGATTCAGGATGAGTTATTGATATATTTCAGTGAGTGCGTGAAGTCTCTTGGTGTCCAAGTGTTCATCCTCAGCAAAATCCTTGTTTGTCCATGATAGGGGGGGGCTTAGAACTTATCTATGGTTATTTTTGTAGTAGTTATGGAGCTTGCGTGTAATTCAAGCTTGTGAAAATTACAGGCAACATGTTGTGACATGTGGCTACTAGGTGTAGTTGTATATGCTCGTGTTGGGTCTATGTGGTTCTATTCAGGAGAAGCTAGTATATTCTGTGTTCTCCAAGGGTTAAGTTTAAGGTCAAGTCACTTACCTAACCTGGAATGTTTTGGCTACCATGATTGGATGTCTTGTTGAAGATTCAACAAGTATCACATGTGTGAAAAAGAAAGCTATCAGAAGCTTACTACAAAATATAGTGAGAGAATATTTCTTTTGTGAGACCTTGTGAGATACTCTTGTGAGAATGGGGAGTTTGTTAAAGGGCATGGATGGAAATAAGTCCATTGGATGATGTTTTTAGAACCAAATATGATAAGCTATGTGGTAATGTTGCTGAAGTCTCAAATGATGTTTGAATATCATTTTTAATGATAGTCTATTAAAGATGCTTGGAACTATGAATCTCAATATTCAAACTCCACACTCATTAGTGGCAGTTCTGTCTATGGTGTTGAATAAGGAGATTCTGATTGAAGGAGAAGTATGCTCAAGTAATGTATAACTACTATCTTGGCTTGAAGACTTTACTAGTGTCAGCAAATACTAGTAATGTGCAGAAGGAGGATTTAATCAGAACATTGGTTAAGGGGTACTCCTTCTGTTGGAGATTTTGAATCTTAGTAAAGCTTTTAAGCACACTAAGAAATGGATTGAAGTTGGTTTCAGACTATGGTTGCATGGAATCTTAGCCATCAAAAGAGTCGTGATAATATGTGTGAAGGTGCAAGGGCATGAATCAAAGGTGTGCTGGTTATGTGATTAGTTCAGGGTACTTGGAGTTATTCCTAGTGAACTAGTGGGTGTTTAGTGTTGTTTTTTCTCCATAATGAAGTTTTGATTGTCCATGACAGGAGGAGTCAGTGGACTAATTGGTTTGTTTGGAGCTTGTGATGTTCTAGCATATCGAGTTATTGACCTACAATGAAGATGTTGTTGGATAACATACTCAGACATGTTGCTATAAGATGTAGTTGTTTATGTCCTTATGAGTCTCTGAAGACTCTAGCCAAATTTCGCTAGAGTATACCATCCTTCTCCAAGAGGATGTGTTGGTTCTACGAAAATTTATTTTTCTCTGCAGTAATGAGTGGGACAAAGAAGACTATTATGCTGATTGTTAGGAGATGTCACATCCTCTGCCAAGAGTATCAAGAATAAGACTATGTATAGTCCCCCAAATCCATGGAGTAAAGTTGTTCCTCCTTCCAACAAAAGAAAAGTTAGACCTGATAGCTCCTCAGATGAAGATATAGATGATGTCTAGGACATCTCTCCTTTGAAGAAGTCTTCAAGAAATAAGCTTTCTGTCAGGGTGCCTGATGCTCCTCTTGACAACATTTCCTTCCATTCTATTGGCAATGCTGAAAAGTGGAAATATGTGTCTCAAACAAGAATTTCCCTTGAAAGAGAATTGGGAGCAGGTGCATTAGAGTGCAAGGAGATTATGGAGATGATTTCTTTTGCTGGCTTAGAATATAGGAAGGTGTTTGTCTTGATTTTCCCCTTTCTGTCACCAATATTTATCTGGGCAGGTCTAAAGATGATTACTGTGAGTTGGATGTGACGGATAATCATGTGTGCAAAGCCGTTACTACAAACTAGACTATAAAACATGCAGAAACCTGTGCACCGACTGTATGTTCTAATGGGAGCTTCTTAAAGGATTTCTATGCATAATGAGTTCTTTAAATGATTGACAACCAGTTTGATTAGGTTTTGTATTATGAACTTGATGTACCACATGATGTCTTAACATCATGATTGTTGATGGTTTATTTGTTTAATGCGTGGGATTGTTCATGTGAAGTTGGATGCTTAAGTATTATTGTGAGAAGTGGCATTTATGACTATGTGGATTAGAATATGAAGAGTCTAATCTTGTCTACAGTAGCATGCTTGATGAATGCATGACTATTTTGTTGAAGACTCCACTAGTATCAACAACTACTAGTGGATATAAAGGCAGAAGGATGCTGATAGATACTGAGGTCTGAGCAGAGCATCTTGAAGTGGTAATTTCTTTTTGCTGCAAGTCACTCCAAAAAGGTTTGGTGATCTGTAGAAACTAAGAGTTTTTTGAGTTTGTAAGTGACTTCACACCTAGTATGCATGACATCTTGCCTATTCAAAAGGTCATGATATAGAGTGTGGTTATGATAAAACAGTGATCAAATGTGTCCTTGTGTTGTGAAGAAGTCAGGGTTCTTGGAAATATTCTCAAGGAGTGAGAATATATGACTCTGGTTTGACTCTATTGAGGGAGTCAAGGTTCAACATATGCAGGAAGTGCTGAAGTTTTTATCTAATGCACAAGTATTCATCTTCAGATGGAGCATTACTTACTCACGACAAAGGGAGTTGTGTGGATATCTGTAAATTGTTGCTGCAATGACACAAGTATTATCAAGCCAGAATACTGTTCAATTTTGTAAAGGTTCTATGAGGAAATGATGTCGAAACAACATGTTGTGACATTATGAAGTCATGGATAAACTTAACAAGACATGGTTTTTTCTATGAGAAGCTTGGTGAAGATCAGAAGTTCACATATCTCTTAGAAGTTTAATGGGAATTCTGGGAGAATTAACTTTTCTCTATAGATTTCAAAAATACTCCTTAAGGGTGTATATTATGAAGAGGTGTCACAAATGTGATATTTTGATATCTTAGTATATGTCACTAAGTATAAGTGAAAGAAGAACACTTAGAATCCAGTATGAACAAGTGGATAATCTGGTGAAGCATCCCTAATTGGTGGGAGAAGACGTGTTGATCACTGAAATAAGAAGACAATGTCTGACTAAGTGTCAGGACATTATACATGACATGTTCCTGCATGGTCAACATAAGGTGGGGTGGCCTATGAGTTCAAACACGTGGCTGTAAACAGGGGGAGAAAAATTTGTATGGCTATGCATGTGTATGTATAGGAAGTAGCTATATCATTCAAAGCCATTATGGACGGTACATATTGATACTTGAAGTTTTCTCCTCAAATATTGTTTCCTTTTGACCAAGATCGGTGCTACAATCTAGGATCGTTATTTTCCAAGTAAAATTCCCAGTTATTTATAGAGAGTTATCCACATCTCTGTAACCCCGTGAGCTTCTTGATTCCATAATTCTTATGGCTTTTATTCAAGTTTGGGTAAGTTGTGCTTGGGTCTGGTATTATGAAGGTCTCCTTTACCAAGTTTTGGCTATAAAGGGGGAGATAAAAGGTGAATTAGCTCAGCTCAGATGCTGCTGCTGCTTCCACAAGTGGTTATTATTAATGTTCACAGATGTCAAAATAAGATGTCAAGTGATTATTATTTCTGTGGCATATGTTTGTGACCTGTGATCTGATTTATGAACACAATTGTGACATGTGTTCTGAGTTATCAGGGGCGGTGGTTGATTTGGTCTTAAGGAGTTATTGAGAGTTCTCTTATTCCACCATTGGTCTTCTATGTTTAGAAGATGTTCCTGCATTGAGGGGGAGTACAATTTGTCTTCTTCTATCTTCTTCCTCGTGTGCATCAACCAAACTTCAGGAATTTCCTTCCTTTTATCCCGAAACTAATGTTCGTTGGTGTTGATTCAATTGAGTTCTTCAGAGTAAAGAAGATGTCTAACAATATGTTGAGACATCATTTTGAACTGAAGAACTATTATTGTGTGAGGTAGCTTTTGAATTGCTGTAATCTCCTAGATTGCAATTGTTTTTAGATTATTTGTTTTAGCCAAAATTTTCCAAAGGGGGGAGATTGTTAGTTCTCTTGTTTTAGGATTGGCTTAACTTTTGTAAAAAAAATAATAGCAGCAATAGTGTAATGTAGAATAGGATGTATAAACTTGTTAAAAAGAACAGGTATAACAAGAAGTCCTATTACAATGTCAGAACAAGTTGTGTTGAACTTTTTCAATAACTGGAACAACATGTCAAAGAAGATGTCTTGACATCGTGCCTGCTGAGCTGAATTAATGAGATTTAGTTTGTTCTTAACATAAGCAAAATATTCAGGAGAATATTATGCATCCTATGTGGCACATATTTAAAGGTCCATAAAATTCAATCAGAAATCAAGGAGAATGAAGACTTTATAAATAAGAAGATTATTTAGGAAAGTAAAGACTGAAGATCTTTCTCGGGGCATAAGTTTGTGCAGTTTGTTACAGCTTATTTGTTGTGGTTGAATGCCAAAAAACAGTTGGGTAATAGGTTATAAATAGAAGGGTTTGTAACCCAGAAAAGATACAACTCAAGATGTAGAAGTCTAGGGTTTTGTCAAGGTAAACCTCCCGGGTTGTGGGAAGGTTACCATGTTCACCGTGAAGCCTGTAGGTAAGAGTTGTATTGTTCTTGGAAGAAGCTTTTAAGAAACTTCAGGACGTGTTCTTATTTAGGAGCAGAGCTAACAAATATTTGAGTTTGTCTTGGAGACTGTGATACGGTGGGAAGAACTGACTGTTTTTTGGAATGCTGGTTTGCGTTTTGCGTTTGTTTTTGCAAAATGTCGCGGTAAGCAAGAGTCACCATCGACTTTTATTTTATCCAACAAGGAAAGGAAAAAAGCATAGAAAAATTCCTTTTTCGAGATATTTCTCGGGTTCGGGGGGTAGATTAAAGAAAGGGAATGTATTAGCACCCTTTCTATCTGTGGTTATCCACGGGCTCTTAGGTACTTGCTCAATTGTTTTCAAAATTGTTTTCTTTGTGCTTGTGGGTTTGAAAAAAGTTTTTGTTTTGAAACTTTGATTTAAGTCTTGCTTCTGTCCTCAAGAGCGTATGAAGTGTTTTTGAAAACTTTGTTCGAAAAGTGTAAGTGTGAAAAGTTTTTGTTTTTTGAAAGAGCAGGTATCTAAGAACCATCTACCTACTCGAAAAAGGAATCGTTCTATGCTAATATCCTTTAGACAATGCTATCCCACTATTAATGAGTAGGTAGCATCATCGTTGGAGTTTGAGGGTCAATTCGAATTAGGGACATACGGTCACCAAAGCAATGTTAGGATGCTTTAGCGGTAACCCTAATGTCTTAGATCATTTGTTTGAGGCAACAATATCTGAGGCAACCATTTTGAGGCAACTATTATCTTTTAGACAAGAGGGCGACCTCTAAAGCGACCTATAGTCAATGACCGTGTATGAAGGCAACCAAGTGGGGTGTACCCTAAGAGTGTGCATGTGCGAGTGTGTCGCTTTCAATTATTTTATCTTTGTACATGTTATGGGTGATCTAATTTGATTTTAGGTTAAAACATTTCGTCTTGTCATGCATCCCTATTATCAAACATCTAATAGTTATAATTTGCGGAAATAAAATGCGGAATTTAAATTACAAGGCTTCGGGTATTTACATCGCCAAAGACAAACCCTTTTGAAAAATAAAATAAAGCGATAAAAAATAATTAAAAGTACTATTAACTATTACAATCCGGAAGCAGATACATTATTGGATAAAAGAAAGTAAATCGCGGTGCAAAATTAAATCGGGCGCATGATTAGGTTTTGACCCTTTTGATTAAAGAAAATATTTTTTGTTGTTTTTTTTTATTTTAAGAAATAAATAACCTAAATTAATTACTAAATTAAATTCATTAATAAAAATAAATTATTTTTTTGAGTTTTGATTATTTTTAAGAAAGTAAATAAAATTAATCGAATTAGTAATTAAAACCTAACTAAATCTAATTAATTTTAATTATTTGCAAAATAGGTTAAAATTATTCTAGAATTAAAACCTAAATTAATTAATTAGTATTTATTAAAAAAAATGAAAGTTAAAATTTGATTGAATAAAATTATTTTTTGGTGATTTTATTTTATGAAAAATAGAATTTTGTGATTGGTTGTAAGAATAATAAAACAATTAAAATAAATAAACAAAAATAAATAAGAAGAGGGAGTATGGGCCTGAATTGGGAGTGTAAGAAGCAATCTTGTAGGCCCAAAAACGCTGGCCTTTATGGACTTCCTGGGATCTGGTATGCATGCGTTGACCAACGCCTTAGCGGTCCTTCAATCCCTAGCCATCAGATCTGACCATTGGCCATCTGTCTCTTGGATGCCTGAGGGTGCATGGTGAGCTGCAAGCTAATGTATGCATAGGAATACCTGAAGAGGAAAAATATTGAGAAAGTGGGGGATCTGGGATTCGAACCCAGGTCCCAAAGGATAATTCTTTGAACGCTTGCCACTACACCATGTTGTTCTGTTTGTTAGTATAATGCAAATAATGTATATTATATAAAAACAAAAACTATTGCCAGAAATTAAAATAACGCGCGCTTGGTTTTTATGGCCCAATGGGCAGGGGACATGGTTAGGTTCGTTATAAATCCATTCCAAGAACATGGTTAGGTTCGTTATGGCCTCCTGATCAAAGCTATGCCCTTCTTGTGGATCAATTATTCCTGAAATAGAAAACCCCAAAAAATCTCCAAGAACCCTAGCTATGGTGTTTTGCATTACAGGTTATATAAACGAAATTAAATGATGCAAATAGCTTAGAAATGTTGTGAGGATTACAAATATGCAGTTAGTTTTCTCAAACGATGTAAGAATAAGCCAAATCGATTTCAAGAACAAGGCTATGTTTCATGAGACTTACAGTGCTTTAGAGTGCTTGAAAACGCGTGGTCTGGGTTGTAAAAGCTTCTGGAGATGATCAGCAGTCGATTGAGATAAGTCCCCAGTCCTGAAAATGCCTCTAGCTTGGACTTTGATCTCTCACTTTTTTGTGAATTTTCCAAATCTGATTCTGCCTCTCTCTGCACTTTCCAACCCTGATCTCGTCTCCTTTTGCTTGCTTATGTATTGTGTAGTGTATTAGGGTAACAAATATTATCCAAATCTTGTCCTATCAATGCTTGCATATTTGATTTGATCTCCACTTTAAACCTTCCCAAATTTGTCCAATTTCAATCTTTTTGCACATGATTTTGTTTGATTCGAATTTGATGATGATAATGATGGTAATCAAAACCCGAAACAGCCAAAAAATCTTATGTTATCAAAGTTTTGGATTTTATATGATTTTATTTGATTTAAAATGAATAAATTCAATTAAAAATCAAATTAAATAATAAAAATGAAATATGGGCTTATGGATGAAGCTAGGACACGTGGGAAACTATGCAAGCTCAAATCAAGTGGAAAAGAATGGGCCCATTTGACAAAATTTGAAGTTTTAGGGATAGTTGACTTTTGGCAATTTTGCAAAAATGTCCAACTTCAACGATGCATAACTTCTTCAATTTTGAACTTTTGGAGGTGTTATTGGACTTTTTAGAAATCTTGAAATGTCCTCTAACCAACCCTTTTGGTATCATCTCAGTTTGATATTCCATTCTCAAGTTATAAGCTTTGGAAAAAAAAGTGTTTTTGTTGACTTTCAAAAATGACCTATAATGTCCAAATTCATAACTTCTCGTGAGTGCATTTCTTGATCTTGGGGTGTGACGATGGATTGTAGGACATTGCATCCTATTCAAAATGAGCTTTGGATGGGTCATTTCTCATAAAGTATGAGAAATTTATGCTTGTTCAAAGTTGAGTTGACTTTTCTTGCAAAACCCTAATTTAGCAACTTTTGAGTCTTGATGAATTTTGAGTAATCCTTGATGAATCATCATCAACCCTTGATAAAATGATGTAATATCCTTCAAAATGAGAATTTTGGCAAAAAATATTGAAGTTTGACTGTTTGTAGGTCACAGTTGACTTTTGCCCTAGCACAGTCGATTTTTGGACCTTTGAGCAATTGACTGAGCAAACTTTCTTTGCAAGGCTTGAAATTTGACATGGATGATCTTGAGAATATATTAGTACATTGGGGAGAACTTGAGGTCATTTGTACTCAAGGACCTTGATGCAACATTAAACCCTAATTTGGGGTTGACTGCCTTAGGAGATAGCTTGTCTGTCCAACTCTTGAGCAACCTTGAGCCACTTGGAGATTTTTCTTGCAATGTTTTGAGGAATATGAGAGGGAAAATTTTGGGGTACAACAGCTGACCCTGTTCAATTTTCTTAAACCTAAGGATGTAGATTGGCTCTAGAGCCTTTTGTGATCCGAAGGTGGAAGATGATTGAACACTAGAGTGCCCAGAAATTTGCACTCGCATGAAGTGGTATCAGCCTTGTGATGTCGGGAATGGGCTTACAGATGCCATTTGGAATTTGCTGGCGGGAGGATGGGCTTAAAGATGCCATCTGCAGGAGTGCTGATCGCATAAGAGGTTCCTTAGCGAGAACTTGCATACCTGTTGTTGTGGAAGATTCCGCTGGGGGAAGCCTGATCTTCGTTGAGATTTAGGAACTTGTCTGTACTTCAACTGAGAGAGCATCTCTACTGAGTTTTAAGAACTTATCCGTAATTCAATCGGGGGAAATTTTTCGAGATTTAGAACCTTATCTGTAATTCAACCGAGGATAATTCAGTTGAGATCTAAGAACCAGTCAGTACTTCGACTGAGGAGAATTTCCGAGATTTTAGAACCTTATCTATAATTTAACCGATGATAATTCAGTTGAGATTTAAGAACTGGTTAGTATTTCGACTGGGTGAAACATCTTCATCGAGATCTAGGACTGTCTGTACTTCAACGGAGGATAATTCTGTTGATATTTAAGGACTTGTCCACACTTCGACGGATGAAAATTATTGATATTTTGAACCTTATCTGTAATTCAACTGAGACTAATTCAGTTGAGATTTAAGAACCGGTCAGTACTTCGACTGAGGGAAACATCTTCATCGAGATCTAGGACTTGTCTGTAATTCAACCGAGGATAATTCTGTTGAGATTTAAGAACTCGTCCACACTTCGACGGAGGAAAATTGTCGAGATTTAGAACCTTATCTGTAATTCAACCGAGGATAATTCAGTTGAGATTTAAGAACCGGTCAGTACTTCGACTGAGGGAAACATCTTCATCGAGATCTAGGACTTGTCTGTAATTCAACCGAGGATAATTCTGTTGAGATTTAAGAACTCGTCCACACTTCGATGGAGGAAAATTGTCGAGATTTAGAAACTTATCTGTAATTCAACCGAGAATAATTCAGTTGAGGTTTAAGAATCGGTCAGTACTTCGACTGAGATAAAAGCTTCATAGCTGAGAACTTAACTGCATCCTTCCTGAAAAGTAAATGTTAGCTGTATGATATGTATGATATGTATCAAACAATGATGTTCTCAAAATAAATGAGATTGTGTTGTATGATGCGTATATGGAAATGTAATGTTTGGCTGGGGAAAATAAATCCCGTATAGCTGCTGGAGAAAAGAGTTGAATTCTTCGTTTCCGCTGGGGATGGCGAACGAAGATGATTGCGAGAATAAACCTGCAGGAGAGGATAACTCTGTTGGGGAATAAATTGATGAGGAGATTACTCTGTGGGGAAGAGATCCTCTGCTGAGGATTCCGCCGATAAATTCCGCTGGGGTTGAATTACCGTTGCTTGTGATACTGAATTCTGTTGGGGATTGAATTCTTATTTGTGAAGGGAAAGAACTCCGCTGGGGGATGATATTTCAATTGTGACTTCACTGGAGATAACCTTTTATACTCTTATAGGGATAATCCTTTGAACTTGCTGGGGACAATCTTACAAAGTTTACTGGGGATATTTCCAAATTCCACAGGGGAAGCTTTTTCAGACAGCACTGGGAAAAATTTCAAACTCCACTGAGGATATTTTGTATTCTTCCGGGGAATATTCTTATACTCCGTTGGGGAATATTAAGACCTTTCAGTGCTGATGGTGAATAAACTCTGCTTGGGGAGAATATTACCGATTCATTTACGGTTGCAAGCCTCAGCTGGGGAGAGCTGTCATTACTGTCTTACTCTGCGGGGAATGAATGCATCTCAACCATATTCTTCAGCTGAATTTACCTTGTACCTGGTGGACAGAGCAACTGTACAGTTTGGACAATTCTTATTTTCCCCTGTTTCTGATATTACAAGTAATGGTCTTTTGTTTAGCATGTAAATATTTATGAGAAGCAATTAATGTCAAATGCATATATCAAAAATGAACATTGGACGTTCTTTGCAAAACAAAACAGAAAAAAGGAAAAATGGTTTGAAATTTCTCTGAAAATGAATTGTATTGATTTTTGAAGTTTGGCCCGTAAATAGGCGTTTTTTGTACAAGAGGCTGACGTCCTAGTAAGAGAACGCCGCCGAGTAATAGAATTTACACAATTTGTGAAAAACTAAACAAAACAGCTATGTGAATAATCCCACTGGGTTCCAACTCTACTATTGCCTTTATGTCCTCGATCATCTCATCACTTTGCTACTTGGTTGAAGGTACATCAGATTGATTAGTGCCGTCCGAGCTTGATAGTCGATACCGAAGTCTGGTCGTAAGGTAATCCAATGAGACATAGTGTTACGCTTTGATCCCTAATTTTTGCCTGGACCTCCCTTTCAGGTTTTGAGTCCATCGGGATACCCTTTTTGCCCAAGCCGCCTTTTCAGGTTTTCGACTTTCTGGGTGTACAGATTTTTTCATTTTCATCCCTTATTTTTTCCCGAACCCTTTTGGTTCACCGGGAAGCCCTTATTTTTGGCTAGGCCAGTCGACCTAGCGGGTCTTTGATTATGCTTAGTACTTTTTGACTATGTCCACACTCTTAGGATGTAGGGAGGTGTCACTGTCAGTAGCATTGTGTTGTCACAATACCAGAAGATGTTTGTCTGATCGTGCAAGATTCGTTGCTGGAATTCATGCCCAAAGCCCTAAGCGATTCAGATGGAGATTTCCCCTGGCTATTTGGCATCTTTGAGATATTCCTTGAATCTTGACTTAACTGCCCCAGATGATGGACAATGATCATGTCTGCCCCTTGGTTGGAAGTGCTTTTCCACTTGAGGTGATCCTTTTTTATTGAGAAGGTTTTTGTTCACTAGATATTCGTCGTGCGAATTTCTCTGTTGTTGAACAAGTAGTCATATGCAAACAATGTTATTTTAAGAATGCAAAGCTTATGTCTGTTTTGAAGTTCTTTGAAAATGCAGTTTTCAATAAAACAAGCGAATTTTTGTAAAATGTGATGTCAACTCAGGATTTACAGCAAGCCCTACAGGAGTCAAGATACCTTTTGTAACAATATGCTTTCAAACTAACCCATGCCTCAGCTAGGACTTTTAAGGGTTATAACGTGGCCTGGTTCACGGTTTAAGAAACAAAGGATAAAGGCTCAAAATTTATTTGTACCCGCCCGCTCTTCGTGATGTTCTTCGGTCCTAAACTCAGCTAATTGTGCATTTAGATCATGTTTGAGTCTTTGCTCTGACATTCCAATGATGGTTCGGATATTGACAGTTTATTTTGAATAAGCAGTCATTTTTTTGTTGAGATTTTGTAGGACCTCTTTCTCTTTTTATTTATTATCCCTGTCTTTTGCCTGAATTGTTTCTTTTTGTGATTACAGTCAGCGGGATGCCCCAGTTTTTTTCTTAAGTCTCCTTCACAGGTTTTGACTTAATGAGCTTTTATTTTTGAGAGATAATGACTGCCTGTCCTTACTATTATACGGAACCATCACCGTATTTTGTTTCGGGAGGACTTCTTTGACGCCATTCATTGTGCACCTGGATTAACTGAGAAAACTACCCTGCCCCAGGTTATAATTAAGGGTTTTAATTTGTGAGAAGAAAAACTCCAACTTATTTGGCTCAAAGGGGTTGACTAGGGATTATCTTCCTTATAACTCCACTGTTTAGGATTTGAAACAATGCCTGTACATCGTCAGCAGGGTCTGTTCAAAAGCGTACTGTAGAGATTTTTGATATCATTTTCCTTATCCTCCTTCTAAAGGCTTAGAATTTTTTTAATCGAGAGTTGAACATCACAAAAATGAAAGCAATTTGAATATAGTGAATACGAATGGATTGATTCAAAATAGACATATGCAATGCATTGATGAAGTAACAAAGTTTGACATGAATAAATGTCTGAACAATCAAATGAAAATTACAAATTGAAAATTCTAATGAACAAAAAGTCTTCTCGTCTCGGGACTTATCACTTCAAATGGCGAGCCTTGGAGGGATGGTAGAAGAACTCAGCCTGACCATCTTGCGTGAATTCCAATGCTCCTTCAATAATTAGGTTTTGAATTTTGTACTTCAACTTCCAACAGTCATCAGTGTCATGCCCCGGGCTGTTAGAATGGTATGCACACCTTGCATCAGGATTGTAGTTGGGTGAAGAAGTCTTAGGATTCGGATGAGGTCCTACCAACGTCACCAGATTCAATCTCAAGAGGTGTTGCAAAGCTTGTGACAGCGGCATGTTGAGCTTGGTAAACAGCCTCTGATTAACCCGTTGTTTATGGCAAGGTTGATATTGGACCCGTGAGGTAGTAGCAACTTGGAGAGGTCTATTCTTCATCAAAACAAACCTTTGACTTCTCGGAAGTTGATTAATGACTTGGTCCCCGACCTTGACTGTTTGCTTCATGCTGTTGTATCTGTCTTGATGAAGCTGGTTGATAATGGTTCTCAGCTCTTCTTGTTCCCGAGCTAAGCCTTGGATAAGAGCCATCTGCCCCAGCATTAGGTTTTCATGGCACTGAACTTAGCTTGCAGTTGTTCCAGCCGTTCGTCCTTATTGTCTTCAGGACTTTTCTTGACCAAGTTCCCAACGAGGAATGTTTTCAACTCTTCCTGCCCCTTGGATAGGTTTAAGAATACGTCCCTGAACTGAGCTTCTCGAGTTTGAAGATCTTAGTTGTCTGGTTGGAAAGCCATTGCTGAAATAAACAGCGAGAACATGAGAAACCTGTACTGGGAGACCTGTTATACAATGATATGTATGATATATGTATGCAATGTTTTCAAGGATCTCGCTGGGTAAACAAGAAACTGTTAGAATTTGATTGCAAATTGATTGACGAACTTCGTGTCGTTGAGAATCTTCCTTCAAGAGTCAAGCTTACCATATCGAGTGGGTCATAGCCACTGACTTAAGTTATCGTGTTTTGATTTCTAGACAACCTTGGTTAGAGGAAAATAAATCCCCTTTTCCCCTTGCTAGACATTTGATTTTCCAAAACCTGCATCACAAACCCTTGAGATCCTTGAAATGGTTAAGGAAATGTTAAGGCATGATGTTATGATGTGTATGCTATGCGTTTAAGCAAAAGTGCGAGGTGATGTAAGTGAACCCTGCAATAAATCCATATTATTGGATAAGGACTGTAAACAAAACCTACAAGGAACTCATGTTGTCAGATAACAAGAATGTGCAAGTAGTTCAAGTTTGAAAGCACACAAGTCACACAATAGCCCTTAAATTTCAGGCTGGCATGGAGTTTAGGTATTACCCTCTTTCAGTTTAGTTGGTTCAACCTGTCCTAGTAATAGTAATCGGGTTCTAGAGGATCTCAATATCACTGACCACCCTCGATCGATCATAATTCACGTTTAACAACCTTTTCTTGCGGCCGGAATCATCGCGAGAGTTTGGTCTCAATGAGTGTAGCATACTGCTACTTTCTATGGCCAAGTTGGTCAATTATAGGTTCTAAGGTCAGTTAGTGCTTAATGACCCCTTAGAAGATGCATATTCTCCTCGTTGCGCCATAAGGGATATCGGTACAAACTAAAGTTCCACACCAACGTAGCTACTGCTTCAACCGTATCGGTCTACGTCGTACAGTTCCCTCATAGTTTATTGATACTTACCTAAAGGGTATCCCCCAGATCCGGGTTAGGATCTAAAGTAACTCAGATTCAAACCCACAAAGATAAAGCAAACAAATCATGCAATTGAAAACATTATGAACTAATCCTAAGGTACACCCCACTTATAAATTTCCCCAGCAGAATCGCCAGTTCTGTGATACGGTGAGAAGAACTGACTGTTTTTTGGAATGCTGGTTTGCATTTTGTGTTTGTTTTTGCAAAATGTCGCGGTAAGTAAGAGTCGCCACCGACTTTTATTTTATCCAACAAGGAAAGGAAAAAAGCACAGAAAAATTCATTTTTTGAGATATTTCTCGGGTTCGGGGGGTAGATTATAGAAAGGGAAGGTATTAGCACCCTTTCTATCCGTGGTTATCCACAGACTCTTAGGTACTTGCTCAATTGTTTTCAAAATTGTTTTCTTTGTGCTTGTGGGGTTGAAAAAAGTTTTTGTTTTGAAACTTCGATTTAACTCTTGCTTCTGTCCTCAAGAGCGTATGAAGTGTTTTTGAAAACTTTGTTCGAAAAGTGTAAGTGTGAAAAGTTTTTGTTTTTTGAAAGAGAAAGTATCTAAGAACCATCTACCTACTCCAAAAAGGAATCGTTCAATGCTAATGTCCTTTAGACAATGCTATCCCACTATTGATGAGTAGGTAGCATCATCGTTGGAGTTTGAGGGTCAATTCAAATTAGGGATATACGGTCACCAAAGCAATGTTAGGATGCTTTAGCGGTAACCCCAATGTCTTAGATCATTTGTTTGAGGAACCAATATCCGAGGCAACCGTTTTGAGGCAACTATGATCTTTTAGACAAGAGGGCGACCTCTAAAGCGACCTATACTCAATGATCGTGTACGAAGGCAACCAAGTGGGGTGTACCCTAAGAGTGCGCATGTGCGAGTGTGTCGCTTTCAATTATTTTATCTTTGTACATGTTAGGGGTGATCTAATTTGATTTTAGGTTAAAACATTTCGTCTTGTCATGCATCCCTATTATCAAACATCTAACAATTATAATTTGCAGAAATAAAATGCGAAATTTAAATTACAAGGCGTCGGGTATTTACATCGCCAAAGACAAACCCTTTTGAAAAATAAAATAAAGCGATAAAAAATAATTAAAAGTCCTATTAACTATTACAATCCGGAAGCAGATACATTATTGGATAAAAGAAAGTAAATCGTGGTGCAAAATTAAATCGGGCGCATGATTAAGGTTTTGACCCTTTTGATTAAAGAAAATATTATTTGTTTTTTTTTTATTTTAAGAAAGAAATAACCTAAATTAATTACTAAATTAAACTAAATTAATTAATAAAAATAAATAATTTTTTTTAGTTTTGATTATTTTTAAGAAAGAAAATAAAATTAATCGAATTAGTAATTAAAACCTAACTAAATCTAATTAATTTTAATTATTTGCAAAATAGGTTAAAATTATTCTAGAATTAAAACCTAAATTAATTAATTAGTATTTATTAAAAAAAATGAAAGTTAAAAGTTGATTGAATAAAAATATTTTTTGGTAATTTTATTTTATGAAAAATAGAATTTTGTGATAGGTTGTAAGAATAATAAAACAATTAAAATAAATAAACAAAAATAAATAAGAAGAAGGAGTATGGGCCTGAATTGGGAGTGTAAGAAGCAATCCTGTAGGCCCAAAAATGCTGGCCTTTGTGGACTTCCTGGGATCTGGTATGCATGCGTTGACCAACGCCTTGGTGGTCCTTCAATCCCTAGCCATCAGATTTGTCCATTGGCCATCTGTCTCTTGGATGCCTGAGGGTGCATGGTGAGCTGCAAGCCAATGTATGCATAGGAATACCTGAAGAGGAAAAATATTGAGAAAGTGGGGGACCTGAGATTCGAACCCAGGTCCTGAAGGATAATTCTTTGCACGCTTGCCACTACACCACGTTGTTCTGTTTGTTAGTATAATGCAAATAATATATATTATATAAAAATAAAAACTATTGCCATAAATTAAAATAACGCGCACTTGGTTTGAATGGCCCAATGGGCAGGGGACACCTCATCGTCCCTGTCCCGAAACCTGTAAAAGATTACCTGCGGATTTGAATCCGCAGCTAAAAACGCAGGTTTGTCCTAAAATCTCCTCTAGGCCATATAAATCCATTCCAAGAATATGGTTAGATTCGTTATGGCCTCCTGATCAAAGCTATGCCCTTCTTGTGGATCAATTATTCCTGAAATAGAAAACCCCAAAAAAGCTCCAAGAACCCTAGCTATGGTTTTTTGCATTATAGGTTATATAAACAAAATTAAATGGTGCAAATAGCTTGAAAATGTTACGAGGATTACAAATATGCAGTTAGTTTTCTCAAACGATGCAAGAATAAGCCAAATCGATTTCAAGAACAGGGCTATATTTCGTGAGACTTACAGTGCTTTAGAGTGCTTGAAAACGCGTGGTCTGGGTTATAAAAGCTTCTGGAGATGATCAGCAGTCGATTGAGACAAGTCCCCAGTCCTGAAAATGCCTCTAGCTTGGACTTTTATCTCTCACTTTTTTTTGTAATTTTCAAAATCTGATTATGCCTCTCTCTGCACTTTCCAACCCTGATCTCGTCTCGTTTTGCTTGCTTATGTATTGTGTAGTGTATTAGGGTAACAAATATGATCCAAATCTTCTCCTATCAATGCTTGCATATTTGATTTGATCTCCACTTTAAACCTTTCCAAATTTGTCTAATTCCAATCTTTTTGCACATGATTTTGTTGGATTCGAAATTGATAATGATAATGATGGTAATCAAAACCTGAAACAACAAAAAAATCTTATGTTATCAAAGTTTTGGATTTTATATGATTTTATTTGATTTAAAATGAATAAATTCAATTAAAAATCAAATTAAATAATAAAAATGAAATATGGGCTTATGGATAAGCTAGGACACGTGGGCAACTATGCAAGCTCAAATCAAGTGGAAAAGAATGGGCCCATTTGACAAAATTTGATGTTTTGGGGATAGTTGACTTTTGGCAATTTTGCAAAAATGTTCAACTTCAACAATGCATAACTTCTTCAATTTTAAACTTTTCTAGGTTTTCTTGGACTTTTTAGAAAGTTTGAGATGTCCTTTAACCAACACTTTTGGTCTCATCTCATTTTGATATTCCATGATCAAGTTATAAGCTTTGGAAAAAAAGGTGTTTTTGTTGACTTTCAAAAATGACCTATAATGTCCAAATTAATAACTTTTTGTGAGCGCATTTATTGATATTGGGATATGAATATGGATTGTAGAAAATTGCATCCTCTTCAAAATGAGCTTTGGATGGGTCATTTCTCATAAAGTATGAGAAAGTTATGCTTGGTCAAAGTTGAGTTGACTTTTCTTGCAAAACCCTAATTTAGCAACTTTTGAGTCTTGATGAATTTTGAGCAATCCTTGATGAATCATGATCAACCCTTGATAAAATGATTAAATATCCTTCAAAATGAGAATGTTGGCAAAAAATCTTGAAGTTTGACTGTTTGTAGGTCACCGTTGACTGTTTCCCTAGCATAGTCGATTTTTGGACCTTTGAGCAATTGACTGAGCAAACTTTCTCTGCAAGGCTTGAAATTTGACATGGATGATATTGAGAACATATTAGGACATTGGGGAGCACTTGAGGTCATTTAGACTCAAGGACCTTGATGCAACACAAAACCCTAATTTGGGGTTGACTGCCTTAGGAGATAGCTTGTCTGTCTAACTCTTGAGCAACCTTGAGCCACTTGGAGATTTTTTTGCAATGTTTTGAGGAATATAAGAGGGAAAATTTTGGGGTACAACAGAGAATTAACTAGATTTTCATAGAAGTGTGTCTTCTAAACTTTCTATCTCTGTGATCAAAATTTTGGTGAAAGGTCGTCTATGCAGTGACTGAGGTGTTGAGTGCTAGATGTCATTGGGATGATTGGAAGTGGGATGGGGATATTCCATATCTAGGGAGGACCTAGTAGAAGGTTCATTGGGAAGTGATTAAGTGCGTAGATCGTCAATGGGTGTGTTTCCTGTAGGGTCTGCAAATTGATACTACTGATAGTGGACTTCATTCCTGGCTTGGTAGCCCCTAGAGTAGGTGTTGTTGTACACTAAATTGGGTAAACAATTTTGATGTGTTCTTTATCTTTTCAGTACTGTTTTATCTTGCCTGTATGTTTATGTCAAATCATATGTCTCGACATCCTTATAGGACATCTGAGTCTGCCGTGCTAGAATTTCAGCATGCTCAAGAACCATTTGGTAATCATCATCAAAAACAAACTAGGGTTTCACAAGATTGGCAAGCATCGAGGCATGAAGAGATCAACCAAACACGAGTCTAAAATTATCAAAATTTCACAAGAGAGTGGTTTGAATCCTAGGCATGTGTGTTTCTAAATTGTGCCAAAAGATTGGTGCCAGATCAAGTTTCAAACATCATCAATCAAAACTCAAATTCTCAAGGCATAGCAATTGGCATACCTCCATATATTAATTCAAATAAAAATAGAAAAATGACGAGATAAATTAAACAAATATCATTTAAACAATTACAAGACATAGACAAGTCAGAAGCAATTTTTCGGAATTTTAATATTGAAGGAATATTAATATTCAAATTAAATAGAAAGACTAGCTATATAAAGGGAAATCTGGGACATCTTGAACAATATAATTATAGAAAATATTAAAACATTGGATAAAATCAAATAAAAGTCATCTAAAATAACTCAAGACATGATGGAACATTAAACATATTATTAGTATTTTTAATATTGAGAAAGGTCAAGAATAAAATTGAAACAAACATTTAATCAAAAACAAAACCAACTAAAACACTTGTTCCAAATTAATTCAAATGAAAATAGGAATTTAAATTGAAAGTAAACATTGAATTTCAGAATATATATTTTTATGGAATTTTTGGAATTTAGAAAGTATTTAAAATAAAATGAAATAGGAAGAGAGAAATAAAAATAATGAGGCAAGTTAGGGGGTGTAAACTTTAAAAAAAACTGAAACAAGTTATATGTCGCATTGGGCCTGGAATCAAGGACGTGTAAAAAATAAGTCACTTAAGCACAAAACGCAATGAGTCCACTTCCATTTATTTTTTTATAATTTAATGTCACACCAAATAACACAAAAAAACCATGTGACTCTCCTATCAATCGGTCACTTTCTCCTTAACTCACTGGGAGACA